>JAQGAV010000150.1:0-44497 GCA_034691345.1 Phasmarhabditis papillosa | reverse complement strand
AAGGCTTCCGCAATTGCGTATTGGTATTTTTCTTCATATGATACAAAATAAAACTAGTACAATAATATTTTTCTGACAACAAACAAAAAATTGAGCATGGAATCATAGAATGGAAGTTTAATTTGGCACACTATGAGCGATTTTTGAAATCTTAAACAACACCGCTCACAGTAGTCTTTCTTGTTGCGGACTATATCATTTAATACATATTTCCGTATATAAAGAACCAGCTCAAAAATCACAGTAGTTTCAGTAATTTCGTATGGCTCGACTAAACTGAAAGTTATTAGGTTAGCAGGTCTCTTGATTAAGTTTTACATCCATAGTTGAACGTATCCCAAACAGCTTATCTCACTCCTATTAAATACTTTTCTAAAAGACTCTCAAAAATTTCTGAACAGGAATTAACTTTTAATGAGAATCTTATCCAGTTAACCAATAAACTAAGCTAACTACTTCATTTAACATCTATGCAACTCTTCTGATGGGTCGGGTCGGCTACTACCTATGGAAAACTTCAAAGATTTTGTTCAAAATCTTTCTGGTAATTTCGGCAATTTTGCTCGCTGTACCGGCTATTTTTATATTCTTCCCAGAATTACCGAAGTTTCTTCTGTTTCAAAATAAAGGTACGTTTCTTTTGTGTTACTTATAACTTTGCCAGATTTTGGTATTTCGGAAACCGGGTGACAATTTTGTATATAAAAACAGCTAACCACGTTATCTTTTCCATATAAGTTTTTTTCAGCGTACGCTGTGAAATCATTCGAACCAACTGCTCACAACCTAACGGGACACAACATCTATCTACCATTGAATACAGGATTAATCCCAGTTTGGTGAGTACACTAGTGACTACATTTAGACAGTTCCTTTATATCTAGAAAACTTTATTTTGCAGCTATAGTTACCAAATTATCTATTTTATCGACTCTTAAACGACTTAAAATATTTAAATTCATAATTTTCTTTGGTTTTCTAAAGTATGTTTTAGGCACTTGGTTCCCCCTGCCGATTACTCCGCCGATAATGCCAGCAAATCAATGGAGAATATGATAAACGGAAATAGAACAATAATATTTCTTGTGCACGGCGCAAGTAAACCAAGGTGAATTGCTGACAAGTACCTAGAAGCTTTCAGCTAATAATTTGAATGAGACCAAATACGAGTCCAAATACCAATTATATACGAGTATTTTTAGATTCTTCGTAGGGAAGCATCCAATATATTCTAAATTTCTTGAACGTGGATACCATATTATAACTTTTGATTATAAAGGTTAGCTTATTAGTTTGTCTGAAAATCAACAATATTTTTAAAGGTTTCGGTGAAAATGTTGGTGACACGGACGGTTTAGTGGCTGTTGAGGTTAGCAAAGCATTAATATGTATTATTGTATAACATTTAGGAAACCAAAGTTGTATATCTTTGGCTTAGAAATAAGGTAAATGTTCGACGAATTGTAGTCTGGTGTACTTCATTGGGTGGAGGGTAAGTAATACTACCATCTAGTAAAATTGCATGGAATAAGAAAATAATTATGTTTCACTGTTCCTAGATTTTCAAAACCATCTTTTGTTCCAATTCCCCCCCCCCACCATATAATCTGAGAGTGGGGCTACTCTGGAATGTTCCCGAATACTGTATTTTAAAGATGGTTATTCTTTTCAGTATCACCATTGAAGCTCTAAGAACCCTGCAACCATTGGAGTTTACGATGCCTCGTCTTGTAGTTGAAGCCACATTTGCAAGTACGGAAGAAGTCACGAAGTCAAGAACAAAGGTAATAATTATGTAATTTCTATTCAACTTATAAAACGGTTTCCTGAAATGTTCCCAATTCTAATAATGACCTAAATTTTGGAAACTAATGGACACGCCTACTTTAACAAGCCTTTCATTAGGGCTGTGGATTTGACGGGTCGGCTGGGCTGGGCCAGGGCCGAAAATTTGATAAACAGGGCCGGCATTTTCCCAGCCCTGCCTTTCATTAATGTGAATACTTGATATAAGTAATTACAAACTTTTAAAAGAATAACAATTGGTAAAAACATAAGAATAATTTAATAAGAATTTATAAGAACTTTCTAGAAAATGTCTTGGCTTGTTCTCATGATAACAAAAACAATGCGAAAAGAATACAGTCTACTCTTCGACAATGTTAACACCTTGCCAAAGTTAGTTAATTGGGTTGCAATTTGAACCTACTTCACCTAAAATATTACTTCAAATTGCAACAATTTGAAGTAATATTTTGAAGTGTTTTTTGTTGTCCATGTTTATCTTTTGAGAATACTAATTTCAATATTCAACTAGAAGGGGATTAAAGTTTAAGGGGAAACTCAAGATCTCAGATATTTGGAGCGGAGAAGTGAGACGAGCAAACCATAGGAAGTAGGACTTCATAGCACAGAACCCAGGGAGAGGAGGCGGCGAATCACAACAAATTTGCAAGAATTCTTTTTTCGGGGGGAATCGAACGATCGACCTCTGGCTTATCCACCACGCCCCCATAGGATGCTGAATTGAGTCATGCTGAATTGAGTCTATTCCAATCAAAAAGAAGGATCTAGTAGATATCATTTCACAACTTTATTACATTAATATATATCTAATTACTGGTTATTTAGGCTGAAAACAGATATTTTTCATCTGCACTCTGAAGCGGACCTAGTTATACCTTACAACCATGCCGCAATTATACAAAAAGCAATGCACGAGGTGGGTTTAAAGATTAGGGAATCACATTATTTCGATCAAATACTTATTGTATTACCTATATTGTCAAATTAGATACTAACTCGAACTATATGTCTTTCAGGCCGGAAGAAATGAAATGGATATGGTTAAAGGTACTTATCGATGGAAGATATACGAAAAGAACCTTTATCTTCCGCATGTTATTGCTTCCTCTAACACATACAATTGTTTGGACGATGTTAGGTTTGTTATCGCTCTTTGATTAACATAGACAGTAGGTTTCATTTACGCAAAACCACTCTTTTGCTTAATTTTCAAACCCATTATTTTGTAACAGTAATTATATTTAAAGTAGAAAATTCGGGAGAAAAAGTTTACAACTAAATTGTTATAACCATAAAGTTTACTATATTACATTTTTCAGTGATTTCCTCGAGATGTCCAGTAACTATGCTATGAAGATTAATCACAACATTAATGGTACTATAACTAATTGAAGACGAGAAGACCAGAATAAGAAAAGATATCACTCAATTTTCAGAATATTATAAAGTTTCTATAACAATAAAGTTGGCTATGTGTTTTCTTTATACTTTCCCATGAAAAACTTCAAGAAGAAGCCTGATGAAAACAAAATCGAAGATTCCTGATATCGTTAATGGTAGCATAGTAAAAGTTTGCTCTACTGGTTGATGTATTCATTAATTGAAATATTGTGATTTTTATGGTAAAGTCAAAAATAAAGAGAGAAATCCTAAAAACAATTTATTTCTTCCCCATTAAGGCTCCGAACATTCCTCCTATCAGAGCGCCTCTTAGAGCTCCTCGAATTGGATTTCTTCCATAACCATATCCACCGTATCCACCATATCCTGGATAACCGTAACCGTAACCGGGATATCCACCATAACCACCACCGTACATCGGATAACCACCATAACCGCCATATCCACCGTAGGGATAGCCTAAAATGAAAGAAATTTTTGTGGTAGAAATGATATTATCAGGCTTGATCAACAAAAAGTTAGCGTCTTTTGAAGGCCGAGTAATAGCCCGAATGTATTTATATTGTTAAAAATAATGAGGAAAGTGCATATTTTGACTTTAAAAAGCTCCCAATACTGTTAGTTTTAGAAGCTGGAACACTGCAAATGGGCGACCGGTCCAGCCAGGACCAGGCCTTGCATAGCCCTGGGCATAAACTTTATAAAGATCATTTCATCGCGAAAAAATCAGATGCTTGGTTGAGAACGGTGAAGTTGTTGAATAATTTCAAAAAATTAAACTACTTGGACGAAATATTTCTATTTCTATTTCAAATACTAGGACATTTACACCTAAGTGATTGCTCATAGTGGGCCTTGTTTATTTTAGGGGGAAAGATCGAAGAATTGCACTTTAATTCTCAAATAGTATTGAACTTTAATATATTGAAAAATATATAAAGCAATTCAAAATGTTAGTAACTCACCACCGTAGTACTGGGCTTCTGCACAGCAGATTAACAAGAGTACAGCCAAAATGCTCGCAGTAGTAAATCTCATGATTGACAGCTGAAAGATGATAAAAGTATGAAGTATTGTAATTCCTAAAGAAAAGTTTTCCAATAAAACAAAGACAACCATCTTATAGAACTGAGTGCAATGAGAGTCTCAAACACAAAGAAATTAGTAGAGAACTCAGTTCATCTTTCCTGCAATGAAACACTGAATGTTTGAAAATAGCTCTTTCTGCTCACAGAAGATTCCAATATGAATAGCCAAACCCCAACCTCAAGGTAATCTGATATTGTGATATAGTCCATAACAAAAAGTCCATAACATAAGACTGTGTGCGCGGTGTTGTGAAAGGTTTATAAAATCGCTCGTTCTGTGGCAAAATTAAACTTCTATTATATGTTTCGATGCGCAATTTTTTGTTTGTTATCATAAAAATATTATTGTACTCATTTAATCTTGTATTATGGCCAGAAAAGAGAAACATGCAATTGCGGAAGCCTGCGTTTGCCACGGTGCTCTGAGGTCTTTTGTTTGTTATAGACTATACATACCAATGATTCGCCAAAACTTCATATCATTTATTCTGGTACGTATTCCGAAAACAAGAGACCTTATAAGCGACGTACGTCGGGGCTGTCTTTAATTAAAAAAAATATTTCAAACTATTTTTAAACAAACTTATAAAAGTTGCCAAATGTTTCTCGTGATAAGTCTGAGTCACATCATTCTGCCTTGTGACCTTCATTATATACCAACAACCATCATGGAGGGCGCGGGTCATTTCCTAAGAATTTCGCCAATTCGACAAACTTGTCTCATTTTGCACACAAAGAGTAGGAAGAAAAGAAGCTTATCACAAGATTCACAAGATTCTAACAATACCGGTTCCACAAATTACTATTGTTCGATGGTAGAGTCATGGTTTACGAGGAAACAAAATAATATATTGAGTGATATCGGAGGTATGATGAACAACGATGCTTGAAAAACTTTTAGATTTACAAAATCTTAAGTCATCTTTTGACTTGACTGGAAATAGCAAATTCAAGTTAACTAATATTAATTGAAATTAAAATTGGTTACATATTGAAATGATTGCAAAATTAGTAGCTGTTTAATGGGTAAATTGCTAGCTTGAAACAGTTCGATTTAGTAAGTTTCAAACAACTTTTTCAAGTCCTGTCTAATCGACAAGTTACAGAGAACTAAAATTAAATTATACACTTTTGTACTTTGTTGTACTTGTTACCGTAAACACTTTAGAAACTATGTTTTCGACCTTAGTTTGCCGAATTTCTTGTTTTAACACGTTTTTGGAATCAGAAAACATATTCATAGAAAAGGTCATGGGGCGAACTTTATTTGTGTTTATTATAGAAACTTTATAATATTCTGAAAATTGAGTGATATCTTTTCTTATTCTGTTTTTCTCGTCTTCAATTCTTTACAGTACCATTCATGTTATGATTAATCTTCATAGCAAAGTTACTGGACATCTCGAGGAAATCACTGAACAATATAATATAGTAAATACATATACTGGTCATTTTCTCAGTGAAACTTTTTACTTATATAAAAAGGAAGTATTTACAAACAGGATTATTGAAAAATATAAAACTTCTTTATCTTCAAAGTGCAATGTGCGAAAACTCCAGAAGAGCCGAGGGAAGGGGGTGGTTTGCGTTTGAAATTATTATTTTTGACTGTTTGGATAATACGGGAGAAATGAGAACAAACCTAACATCATCCAAACAATTGTATGTTTTACTGAGCGTAATAACATGCTTAAGATTTAGTTTCTTTTCGTATAGCTTCAATCGATAAGTACCGTTTACCATATCGGATTCATTTCGACCAGCCTGGAAGAGATATGGTTAAAGAATTTAAGTTAATAATAGAAGTTACAATGTTGTTCATAATCCAAGTATTTGACCGAATGTGGTTTATAATCTTTAAACCTACTTCCTGCATTGCTTTTTGCAATATTAAGGCGTGTTGGTAAGGAATCTTTTCGTCCGCTTCAGAGTGTAGGTGAAAAATATCTGTTTTCAGCCTAAATTACAAGTAATAAAGTTTAAAAAGTGATATCATTAATATATTTCATAAGATAAAGCTGGGACAAATCAATAAGAATAATATTTGGAATGGAATGAAATGTGAGTTCCTAAAACTTGTCCATCACTACCCTACCCAAAGTGATTGCGAACAATTTTGTTTAGCCAGACCATCCAACCTGGGCCCGGCCCCGCCCGGCCCGACCCGCTGGATATTCTCGTTTTAGCAGAATCTTAAAATTAATAATTTTAAAGGATAAAAACAAAACAAAATAAAGACATAAACGTTGAACTTTAGTGAAATTTCATTCACAGACACCCAATTAACTAACGTTGGCAAGGTATTAACATTGTCAAAGAGTAGACTGTATTCTTTTCGCATTGTTTTTGTTATCATGAGAACAAGCCAAGACATTTTCTAGAAACATTATATAAAACATTTCTGTAAATTTTGCATAATAATACTATTATACATAATTGTCGGGAACAGTCCAGTTTAGCACCCCAATTAGCTACAATGAAACAGACCGTTCGTGAATAGTCTTATCGTTAGTTGGTGAGAGGTTATATCATAGTAGCCCTTTCTAGGGCTATACTAACATAAGATTGAGGGTTTAACTACAAAATTGCAATTAACTACATAGTAGTCCTTACTGTTTTAGTTTGTTTCCCCAATGACTCCAGAATAGGCCCCCAATTAGTGTTTCAGATGTTGTCTACACACTAAAATTAATTTATAGGGGGCTAATGTGGTGAGGGGGATTTCGGGTATTCGCCCTAAATGTTACCTTTGTTTGCGCCTCTATAATTTCGACTGTATTCACAAATATTGCTTCAATCACAAGACGTGGTATCGCAAGCTCCAATGGTTGCAGGGTTCTCAGAGCTTCGATAGCAATACTGAAAAAGAGACAAAAATTTATTATTCGTACAGTTTATATCATACTATTAATATATACTTTTACAATCGTGATATTTCATTACAATGTTCGTTTTTTAAAGTTATACTATAGTTAGGACAAGTCATTTGTTAAGTAACTTACCCTCCACCCAATGAAGTACACCAGACTACAATTCGTCGAACATTAACCTTATTTCTAAGCCAACGATATACAACTTTGGTTTCCTAAATGTTATACAATAATACATATTAATGCTTTGCTAACCTCAACAGCCACTAAACCGTCCGTTTCACCAACATTTTCAGCGAAACCTATTAAAATGTTATTGATTTTCAGAAAAAATAATAGGCTAACCTTTATAATCAAAAGTTATAATATGATATCCACGTTCCAGAAATTTACAATATGTTGGAAACCTCTTAACTTGGTGGAATCTGAAGAAAATCATGAATTACTTGCATAGAAGATTTTGGATCAAATAACCTTGGATGGAAATTGCCGTGCACAAGAAATATTATTGTTCTATTTCCTTTTATCATATTTTCCATTGATTTGCTGGCATTATTTTTGGAGTAGTCGGCGGCGGGAACCAAGTGCCTAAAATATTCTTAAGCAAACCAAAGAAAATAATGAATTTATATTTTTTAAGTCGTTTAACAGTCGATGAAATACATTAGTGGTTGAGTAAACCTGCAAACAAAGTTTGAAGATGTCAAGGAACTGTGAAGACTAGTGTACTTACCAAACTGGTATTAATCCTGTATTCAATGGTAGATATATATTGTGTCCAGTTAGGTTGTGAGCAGTTGGTTCGAAGGATTTAACAGGATCCGCTGAAAAGTTTACAACCTTTACAGTCTGATTCAATAGGAAACATGGAGTGTTGTTGCTTGCGTATTTTGGGTGCAAATTTGCGTATATTTTCGTTTGTCGAATACTTTCAGAGTCATTTTCAATAAGATTCTATTTTAACATACATTATTACTCTTGAATCGGACTATATCTGGCTCCATTTTATAAATAATATATGTTAGTAAGCTTGTTTAACTGTTTTATTCACAAAATACTATCCCGGTAAAATATATTCAACATTCCCAACTTTTTAATGTTTATCATACATATGAGGCTATTTTTCTAAAAGAAGATGACAATAAACTTCTATAGGCCATATTTTAGTAATAACAATATTTTATTATCATCCGAAATACCAGAAAAATGCCAATTCTTTGCAAAACCACTAAACGTACCTTCGTTTCGAAACAGAATAGACTTCGGTAGTTCTGGGCAGAATATAAATATAGCCGGTACTGCGAGCAAAATTGCCGAAATTACAAGAAAGATTTTGAACAAAATCTTTAAAGTTTTCCATAGATAGTAGCCGGCCCAATTCATTGGTTGTAAAGTTGAATAGTAAAGTTGATCGATAGCCGAAGACTCTTATTATGGTGAGAATCGGGTTTCGAATATATATTTTGAATTGCGAGCTTTCTTAAGAAAACTACGAACATGGTGGAAAAGTTTAGTTCTGAATGGAATTTGCTGAATTTCATTGTGAGTGTATCCATGGGTTTTCTTTTCTGAAGATGTTTGGGAACACATTCAGGATAAAGAAAACAGCATAGCATGAGTCGTAAAACAAAAACAAAAAATGAAAATAAAAAATGAACAAAGCATGAAAATCTTTCCGCAAACTTTAATTTCTTCAAATACATATATTCAGCAACAACCATTCATATTCACTGTGGACAACAGTTCAACATAGCTGCGTCTTTGTCTCTCAAACTTTGGAAATTGTTCGACATAAATACATACTAATAAAACTTTTATAAAGATTATTTTTGCTTTCTTCCAATAGAATGGTTAAATATGTTGCAATTCCATAAAACTGTGTTTTCATGGGAGTTAACCTAAGTCGAAATATAGGTCTTTGCAAAATATTTTATTGATGGAATTATCTCGTTATGTGTGAGATACAGATATTCCAATTCATTGTTGGAGAATCTTTGAAATATACTGCTATCGTTATCATTATATTAGTTATAAACAATATATAAGGTACGTGGAATGTTTTTAGTTTAGTTTAATGTTACAATGTTTTGTTATTCGGCCTTACAAATACCACCATTTGTCGATTAGCTTTGCCATAAACTATATTTTTATAGCTACGATGTCCACAAATCCGATATATTCCTATATCAGTTATTTTCTTCTCTTTTTATTGGGATTAATTGTTTTGGTTGAAATTATCTCCTTAAAGACTCCGAGTAACGGTAAGTGGTTTTTTCTATTAATTTATGAACTTGGGGGATAACATTTACTGAAATCACCAGTGCTACAAGTTGTTTGTATTGAAAAAATCGATGTTGATTAGGTTAGTAGTTTGTTATAGTATATTAAGGAAACTATAATAAAACATCTCTGTTAGTTCCAGATTTGTCATTTGTCCTCTCGAATCATTCGCATACTGTAATGAAGTCACTCGGCGGGGTTCTGATATGTTCAGAAGAACAATTAAGGGTTCGTTTCAATACATGTCTAAACCCTATCTGGTACAATTCAGCTTTTGTTTCTTTATACTTTGTTTATGCTCAACACTCAATTTTTAGTTTATAGTTGTTTTTTGATTATTTTAGTTTAATAGTCTGATAAATCAAAACCTTGAACAATTAGCAACAATTTTATACATAATTTAGCAATCTCCAGAAGTTCCAACAAATGTGAACAAAGTTCGACCAGCCGACATAAAAATAATAGCAGCATTAGGAGATTCTATAACTGTGAGTGAACTTTAAACTGAAAATGTCATCTCAATATTAAATACTTATAATATTATATTTAGATAGGTTCACGTTCTCATAATTATGCGGATGATGAATTACGGCTGAGACATCCTGGCAACAGTTTTAGCACAGGAGCTGACGAACCTCTAGAAAAGCACATTACTTTAGCTAGTGAGTTTTAATTGATATTCAGAAATATAGGAATATTTCATTACGACGATACATTCTACATTTTATAGCCGTACCAAAGACAGGATGCAATTTTACTATTCCAAATTCTTAGCATGCTCAACTTTTTATATAATCTTCGCAGCCCTTTGAAAATATAATCAAATTCAAAAGTAAACAAGGTCGCGTTTAAAAATGTAAAGGCCCATTTCACCACAAGCAACCTTCAAAGTACGCTAAATGCTCAACTATCTCATGCTACATGGGATCTATAATCTTCGAAATGTCAGCTCGCCGCACCCTAACACAACGATGCCATTCCACAGCTAGCAGATTGATCTAGGGAAATGAGTTTTTTGGGAAAAAATAGTTCAGTCGTTTCAGAGAAACATTAAGTTCAATTTTCCAAAGAAGCACAGTCCTTGGACCCTAGTGCGGTCGTTTGCGAGCCGTGAAAACATTATATTACACCATACAATATATATATATATATATACACATTCAGATATACTTCGCAAGTTTTCGCCTATGCTAAGGGGTGTTTCGCTAGGTTCTAGTGAAGATCATCTTGGTTTTAATGTTGCACTTTCTGGTAATACCTCTAGAAATTTACCTGAGCAAGCAACAACATTGGTGGAGAGAATGAAAAATAGTGATGTAAGTATTTCAAAGCGGAAATAAAGTTTGTCAATGAGAACGTTCGAGATTGACATGTTGGTAGTGCTGTGATTGTGTGTGAGTGATTTAACCCAGTGGTTAAAACATCGGTCTGTGAACTTACTATCGCTGCGAATATCCTCGGGAAACCACCAGCTTATTAAAATCATGTTTTGTGCAAGACTGAATGTCAGAAAGGAACCTTTTTGACTCATAATTGTCTGGAATGAATGGCCGAACCCTGCAACGAAGTAATATAATATAATTTTTTGATACAAGTGATTCAAACACTTTTTAACGACTAAAATAGTGACAAACTAAGACTAACCAAAACCAGTCATGCTGACATCTGCACACCAGCTGTAGTTAAAAATTCTATCGGTATTCTTTAAATATAGATGCTTCTTTGCTAAAATTGCAAATACGAATGCACATTTTTATTAAAGGTATTATTTTAGGTAGACATCGCTAATGACTGGAAATTGATAACTCTCTTTATTGGAACCAATGATGTTGGAGACCTTTCTTGTGTCAAAGAAGAGGTGGGTAAAGATATTCTATCACTAAAGAAGGTATCATGGGATTCCTTGTAGTACCTTGGAATTCAAGAGTAATGCCGGTGTGAAAAGCAATTTTGCTAGGGCCGAAAAATAATTGTCGTCTGACCCTGGTACATCCTAAATGAAAGCAAACTTGGTATCTGCTGGTAACGCGCGCGTACATTAAATCCGACTACATGCTTCTCAGCAAACTCAAAATCCGAATACATGCTTCTCAGCAAACTCAAAATCCGAATACATGCTTCTCAGCAAACTCAAAATCCGACTACATGCTTCTCAGCAAACTCAACAAATCATTAAGGCTTTTTTTCATAGTCTCTTTTCAGCAGCCAATTCCAAAGTATGAATACAAAAGTAACATCGAGAGGGCATTGACAATCCTGAAGGCCAGTCTACCACGCAGCATAGTTGCAATTTTGCCGATGTGGCACCCAGAATTTGCAATTGAAGCTAAGCGATTCATTAAACCAGAGTAAGTATTTAATTACTGTGTAAAATGTTTTTATTGTTATCATAATGTTGAAAACGTGAACTATGGTGATAAAATTCGATTTCCTAAACGGTTCATCTTGGTGTGACATACACACGTTCCCAATTTTGGGCCGTGCTTTTCCCAATTTAGCGTGAACAAAATAGATTATCGCGCAAAGATTTTCTCAAACCAATTTTTTGTACGAGATGGTATTAAGTCGTTGTGGGCATGACACTTTATTAGCGCTCATAAGACATAACGTTTGAATTTGAATGTGTAGACTAAGGCATGACAGGATAAAGAAGCACCAGAAACTCAAAATGGAGAATTAGGCTTCAAAAACTCAGTATTCGGGGACCAGCAAGAGTACTCGATTGTACTTATTGCGTAAGTTCTACTTCCAGGTTAATTTGGAAGAATTGTACCAGTGATGATGAAACTGTTTTGTTACTAAGTAACCTTTGTGATGAATATCGAGCTGTAGCCTATGAAATTCAAAATGAACGAAAATTCCATGACGAAACTTTTACTGTGGTTGTACAGGGATTTGTTGATGATTATACGGATGCATTTAGAAATGTTAGTTTTATCGTTTTAATGTACTTCATTTGCGTTTGAATACTCTTATACCAAAATCAAATTAATTCAAGATAGGAAACAGTTTTGTTCATTCTAATCATTTTAACATTTTCTGATTGCTAAAGATGTTATAGTTCGCTATGTTTCATGAAGAAGTTAAATTTCCGTATTCACTAACCGCAAACTGAAAAAGTATTTTGCACTTACAGTGATTCTAAAATGATTTATAGTGCTTTTTTTCATAATGTTTTTGCTACCATAAATGTAGAAAATAATTCTATTCAGTCAACCGGAGTATACGATCCTTCGTTTTATGCATGGGATACTTTCCATCTTAGCAAATACGGAAATGCCGTTTTGGCCAAAGCCTTTTGGAATAGTATGCTACAACCTGTTGGAAAGAAGGATCATAGAGTGAATTTAGGAAACGATTCGACTGAGATTGTATGCCCAACTGAGGTTTGTTTCTATTTTCACTTTTCCAGACAAAGTTTTCGATTGAGAATTTGAATTTCTTTAATTTCAGAAACGTCCTTTCATATACACAATCGACAACAGTTCTGAAGATTTCTACCGGTCTTGAACAACGATTTACTACAAAATTCTGAATACACAATGAAATGCTTCTAGTTTTTTAATGAAAAAATTAACTGAAAAGAACCTTTCACTTGTGTCACTTCTTTAACTTTGAAAACTGTACAAGCTTATATTTTGCTCTTCGTCATCAATTTCATGGATAAGACGTTGATTGAAAGAAAAAGATATATTAGGGCTAGGCCGGGACTATTTATTGTTTTTATCTCCAATTCAAACTTATTTATTAAAATTACACCTTATTTTGTTTCTACAATCTTTTTATCTTCATTTGTATTCTTCTATGCTATTCTTCTTCTCTATCTATCTGACTTCTCTTATCTCTAATACAGTTACAATTGCTAACTCAAATACGCTGCTGTCGGAGGTGTAGTTCAGTCGTTTTCATTTATTCTTTGGTTAAAACCCAGTATCTTAAGGTACGCTTGGGATCCGACCGGAGAAATCTGTGTCGCTGACTAAAATTTTTGGACCGCTCGTCTGGGGTTATCCGGATGGGCAGAACGAGTTTATATTAAGAAATAGCAAGAACCGAATCCAACGTTTTGGAAAAGTTAATATCTTCGAACTCTTTCTTCTGAATCAAAATGAAACAAAACTGAATGAATCCTGGATATGCTTCAGAAATTTTGATTAAACTTGAAGATATTATCAAAGGAAGAAAAGAAATATGTGAATAACCTAACTAATGGAATGGTTTCATCGCAATCCTCAAATTAAGCTATACGAAATAGTTTGTTTAACGGGAAAACAGATTCAGCATGTTTAATCGGAATTTATTATTAAGCTTATTTGTTGATATATGTATAAGTCAAGTAGCATAAATCTAGTCTTTTCAAATATGGTTAGTTGTTTTATTTGTACTTATATAAATTATATAATTCTATAATATAATATTAGTTTTCACAATTTTTGAAGATTTGAGGAACAAATGTTTTATCTTCTTTATATTTCTATATTTATCGATTTTTTTCGATTACACACAGAGCCAAATATAGGCAAATGTCAGACAATCTGATCTTGTTTTTAAAATATAGCTTATGCAAAAGGTTCTTTACAAGTTTTATAGAACATTTTTGTAAACTATATAATAATTATATAGCTAATAAGCTTATAATTGCATATGTGGAACTTTTTGTTTCCTTCAATTTAAACTCTTGGCCATATTCAATTAACTATCGTCTTATAGTCGGATTCAAAACGAATAATAGAATGTAGAAAATAATTTACAAGCCAAAACTGCTTGTACGCAATTGCGTTTGGCTTGTAAATAATTTTCTACATTTCGTTATTCGTTTTGAATCCTACTATACTTTCAAGCATATTTTTAAACTTTAGTTCAAGAGTCCAAGGTCTTATACAAATTACTCATTTTCTTTTGTTTTTAACTAATTTTTGGGGGTTTAAACCCATTTCTGCTCGAACGATATGAATAAATACCGAAATTACTTGCAAAATATAGTCATTCTATAAAATATTGCAACAAAACTATACCATTGTCGTGTTTTCACTACCTCTAATCCACAAAACATCCTTTCTAACTATCATTTTCTCTCTTTGTTTGTCTGCCACGTAACAAATATGCATGCGAACGCCCCGCACAGTCCCAGCTGGTCGCGTATGAACGAGACCTAATTGATTTTACACGTTTTCACTAAGAAAAAACTTTACTACCTAAACTATTGCTAACATTTTCTACTATTTAAGTTGCAAATGGTTGCTAAATATAATTTAAATCCAAATTTGGAAATATTTGTAAGTTTTGTTTTTTATTTTTGGTTTAGTTGAATTAGTATTCTATTGGTGGGGGGTCAATATGTGTAGCCGGCAACGGCCCTTAGCAACGAAGAATATAATATTGCAAATAAATATAGTGTGAAACAATCTTTTTTAGTTTTAAAATACTTATGATAGTTTTACTTTACAGCATCCTTCCTTACATGTAAATTATATTAAGCTTTTGATTTTTGTGTTATGCTATAGTCTGATTCAAGAGGAATAATGGAGTGTACTTGCGTATTTTTATGCAATTGTGCGTATATGTTCTTATTTCGAAATATTCCAGAGCCATTTTAGGCAAGATTCTTTTTTAACACTCCATTATTAAACTCGGTTCTTACTATGTGGATCGCTATGTTTTGTAACAATTTCTAATTCATTTAGTTTTTATTATAATTTATTAAATTCTTAAATTTTGTTGTTTTAGCTGGATCGCCGACATTATTACCAGCGTGTGCCAGTGCAGAGCAGCGACTCGAAGGCCTCAATCACAGAAGTTAGTTTAACAGATTTATTTTGGAATGAAGTTTGATACCGACAGATCCATTTCTGACTAAAAACTAAACAAAATGTAGTTTCAAACACTATGCTTTGTTCTTTCTAACACTTTCTAACACGCTATGAACAGTAATACAGATGTTATAAGAATGAAACTTTCATTTTTATTTCATTCATTATGAAAGTCCAGTTATATATCTTTAGTATGATATTAAATGATGTTACCCAATTTTATTAGCTAATGGTTGTGTTTTAATCATGAATAATGCTTTATTAAACTGTTTTGGAAACTTTACAAAAGACGTTCCCTTTTCTAGGACTTTGAACTCTACCGCGAATACTATTCTGGTGAGCGTCTTCCACAGACTTGGTGTCGTATAGCCTACCGGTTTCGTTACCTTCTTCTTCTTTTGGCCGCATTCTTTCTACTGTTAAAGATGAGTACTGGAGGAAATGGACCTGTTCCTGAAGTGAAGAAGCCTGTCGACCTAGACAGTGAGTTATCAACTAATATTTGAAAGGTTTTATACTATTATATTGCTAATAATTGTTTGAAAAACAGACGCAGTAGTGCCATCTGATAGTAGAGAGTAGAGATGGGCATTTTGAAAAACGAGCTTTTCCAGCCCAAACGAACTTGGCGAATAAAAAGTTCAAAAATGATACAATCCGCTGGGTCTAAGTTATCTTCAAAAATGAAATTAATCGGAGCATTTTCCCACTTGCAATTCACCAGAACTCCTTGGGCTCGAACACCTCGCTTTTCGAAATGGTCATCTCTACTAAATAGGGTGTTTAAAAAAATTGCATGGAATACAAACCCAGTGACTAAGAAACAAACTGGCAAACACGGAACTATTTGGAGAGCAATTACCAAATAGTGTTGTTCTTGCAAGTTATATTATTTGGGATCCCCTTTAAAATTATCTATATATTTCATTTATAATTGGGGTTCAAATTTTCTGTTCGAAATTACGTCTGTAAGGCCACTGCGGCAAGGTCTAACGCTTAACCGCTTTTGTTTATTTGAGATGCAATTGAGTAAACAGTTTTTGTTTATTTCCTCTCTGTAAACAGAAAGATTCCACAGATTGATCAGATAACCTAGTTCATTGGGCGCTTTTCATTGGATTTTCTCGAAACGCAATTCGTTTGTAATGTTGCTAACTTCTTTACTAATATTTTTTGTTATGAGTAAACCGGGTAGGTTTTATAAGAATTGTAATGCACTCGTTACCTTGCGAAAAGGTGCAGGTGATAAGATGTAAAGAACAAATCAAATTTTAGAATCTTCTGCTGAGATGCCTACCGCTCACACCCCCATGAAAACTCTTGGTGGTCAACTGAAGTGTTCCACAGAACAGCTAAAGGTTAGTTGAGTCCCATTCAACTTTTATATTAGCATAATCATGTTTTCTATTCATTGAGTCAAAAACATCTTATTTGTTTATTAGAATGACAAAGTTTTGCGCATCAAAGCGCATCAAAGCATTCATTTCAAACAGATTCATTTGTTGTCATTAAAAAAAGAAATTGGTCCCTTATATCATATGTTTAGCCTTCTCCTGTAATCCCGACAGATGTAAACAAAGTTCGACCAGCAGATATCAAAATAATTGCTTCTTTAGGAGATTCGATTACTGTAAGTTTTTCGAAGTTTCTTCAAATTCGCAACATAACTCAGATACACATTTTCATCGCGAATTATTAAGGCTAAAAAAGATCTAAACTTTTCAATAAACAAACTAGTTGTAATATGTTTAGGTTGGATCACGATCTGCTAACTTCGATGACGAAGAATTGTATAATCAGTTTCCCGGAAACAGTTATTCTACAGGCGTTGATGAAGAGCTGGAGACGCATATCACAGTTGCCAGTAAGCTAATAGATATACGTAATCTTCGACTATTGTATAAGCCAAATATTGTTTACTGTATATTTCCTTACATCATTTGAAGCTCAATAGTATAAAACTCGATCTTTCTGAATTATTTATGTAACGTAACTTATTGTTATAACATTTATTTTCTTCAATACTAAAATACCATATATTTCAGATATTCTTCGCAAATTTTCGCCCTCTCTAAAAGGAGGTTCACATGGTTCCGGCATGGGTGATCTGGGTTTCAATGTGGCTATATCTGGAATGACTTGTGAGGATCTACCAAGACAAGCTGCAGAACTAGTATCACGAATGAATGAATCAGGTGTAAGTTCAGAATAATAGTTTGTTGATACCTTGAATTTCCGTTTAGACCTTAGTATTAAAATAATAGTATTTTTAGAATTGAAATTGTTACTATTTTTAGGTGGAGATATCGAAAGAATGGAAACTGATAACTCTATTCATAGGGACCAATGATGTTGGGTCGCTTTCATGCTATACTACAAAGGTAAACACAAAATCGATATTGATTAATAACTTACGAAATTAAGAAACTAGTCTCAATTTTGCATCTCTAGTTATAGGTGTTGTGATAGGTATAGGTAGCAGTCCAAAATATTTCGATCATGGACCGGCCCATCCCTGGGCTATAACCGTTCAAATGTGCTTGACATTTCACATTTGACATTGAAATGTGCAATCAGGAACTTTTAATTTTTTTGTTTGCTGTTGAATTAAACTTGGAGGGGACGTGATGGCCCTGTGGCTACAAGCTTCGCTTCATACCCTAGAGGTCGATGGTTCGATTCCCCCCGAAGAGACAATTCTTGCAAACCTGTTCTAATTTGCGGCATCCACTCCCTGGGTGCTGTGCTATGAAGTCCTATGGTTCCCTCGTCTTCTTCGATCCAAATATCTGTGATCTCTCGTAAAACAAATAATACAAACTTTAAAAAACCAAGCTGCAATATAATTATCACATAGTGCTATTTATTTCAGCGTCCTATTCCTAAAGATGAATATAAATCCAATATTGAGACGGCAATTGGAATCCTTAAAACTGGTCTGCCGCGCAGTATTGTTGCAATAGTTTCTATGTGGCAACCACAGTTGGCCATCGAGGCAAAAAGTTTGATATTTGACGGGTAGGTATTTGACATATGTAAACAAAATTTCTATTTCAAAATAAGTTGTTATTAAATTAACTTTGCATCAGAATCAGAACACATCAGAAATTGTTCAATTTCAGAAAAAGAAAAACCTGTGGCAACGATACTTCGGTAATTCAGAAGCGTGACGAGCGTTGTGATGAGTATCGTGCCGTAGCCTATGAAATTCAAAATGAACGAAAATTCCATGAAGAAACGTTCACCGTGGTTGTACAGGGATTTGTTGATCAATATAAAGATGCATTTAGAAATGTTAGTACAACAAAAGAAGCTTCTTTAAAGATGAAAAATGAACGTGTTTAAACTTATTTTCCACAAACTGGCTCACCTTTACAGTTAATAAAGATGAAATGTTTCAACTTTCTTGGTAGTAAAATACACATGATTTGATTAGTGTTCACATTTTTACATTTGGCATATAAAATTATTTGCTTTCCAGGCTTCCGGTGAATATGATCTGTCCTTCTACGCAAAGGATAATTTCCATCTCAGCAAGTATGGAAATGCCGTTGTTGGCAAAGCCCTTTGGAATTGTCTTCTTCAACCGGTTGGAGCTAAAGACTTAAAAGCGGATTTGGGCAATGATGCGAAAGAAATAATGTGTCCCACAGAGGTGAGCAATAAAATACTATTTTTCGGAAACAAGGCTTATTGGTAATGCAGATTGTAAGTAGGCAGAGAATTTGAAACCCAAATAATCAATAATTTGGGATAGTGAAATGTTTCTAGTAATGCATGCTATCGTTTATACGAGTTAACATTTGTTCTACTTATTTTGACAAGACAAGTAAAATACAATCATTTTCTGTAAAATATGTAAAACTATGTTGTTTAAGGCTCATCCTTATATCTTCACGATTGACAACAGTTCGTAAAGAAGGCACTCAGATTCAACGAACTGTACCATACTTTAACTAATGTTGTTTAAGTTTACTTTTAATAATTTTTGCATGATGTGATAATTTGCGGGTGTTTTTCCATTTAATCAATACTGTTCCTTGTTTTATGACATTCTAATAAACTATTGTTTGTTTCTTTGTTTCGCAGAGAGTTTCTATATTTAGAATAGTTAGATCCAAGATTAATAATGGAGTGTGAAAAATAATCTCATTGAAAATGACTCTGCCAGTATTCGAAATACGAAAATATACGCAAATTTGCACCCAAAATACGCAAGCAACACTCCAACTTTTTATCTTAACTATTACTCACTTTGAAACCATGCTAGTCTCCATGAATCTAAACTAAACTAAATGAACTAAAAGATTCACTCCATGAATCAGACTAACATGGTTTCAAAGTGAGTAATAGTTAAGATAAAAAGTTTTGCTGAAATAACGACATTTAAAGTGTTTTGTTTTGGCTTTTTAGAAACCGTGCTAGAAGCGTAATATGTTTAAAAATGCATTGATTATAGCGGATACAGGAGTTTTTATGAGTCTAAGGAAAAAGTTTGTAAAGTACAATATTTCCTAACTGGTCTGTTGCCATCTGACGCTATTTTACTACGCCAGTGTTCTTCTTGTAGTTTAGCATCCAACTCTTGACAGATGTATATCTCTACTGGTATATGGTGAACCCAAAATAGTACTGACACGGTCCTAGCTTATTAGTTTAAAATGATCATATAGAACACTGTTATCCTAACCTGTAAACTATTGCGGTTAGGTTCAAAGTAGAAGCTATCTTTCCCGTTTTATCTATAACATTAGAGTCAATCACAAGCTCTCACTCTTGGTTATACATTATAACGTATACCACTAAGTGAGGTTATTTAAAGTTTGTATTATTTCTTTTAGGAAACACGAGATCACAGTTATATGTAGCGAAGAAGTGAGACGAGGGAACCATAGGATGTGGACATTGTAGGCGGCGAATATGGACAATTTTGCAAAAATTCTATCTTCGGGGAGATTCGAAGGATCCACCTCTTACGAGACGAATCTTCATACCACTGGGCCACCACGCCCACAACTTTTGTTTGAACTTTGTTGACTTCGTTCTAGCGAGTACAGTGTAGTTAAGAATCCTAGCAAATCTCAGTATTTTCATATAAGAGTAATAAATTACACCTTTATTAGTTAAGATATTACAGAGAATCGAACAGGTTTTCATTAGCAATAAAGCTGCTCTCTTCTGTGTTTTCTTCTTTGGGGGCCTGGGGCGGGGCGCGGTCTCGCAGTTCACTGCTGCGTTGCGTTTCACGTTCAGGGAAGCGAAGACGACCGTCAAATCGAGAAGGCTAAAATATGTATTTACAAACTTAGTAAATTTCACAGTCTATATATACAATTCTTTTTTAGCTGCAATAATTTCAAAAGGATTTTCAAAGAGAAATTTAACAATTGTACTATTTCACAAAGAAGATAAGATATTTGAAATTAGTGACTGTTATTTCGTTTTTACCAACCTTCATGGTTGTAGTAGTCGTCTTTGGGTATAGAGCGGCAGAAATTCTGGATGGTTTCACCGTTTCAAACCTTTGCTCGAATGTTTCAAGAGCTCTCTAAACTTTGTTTATATCCAAGTATAGTAAGATATCATTTTCGTCAGCTAATTTGTTCCAATAACTGTTTTATATTAATATTTTAAAGTTAACTTTTAATATTTTTATAATAATAATTAACTGTTTTAAAGAGATATTTTAAGATAAAAAGAAACTACACAATTTTGAATATTTGATGTTTTAAAATGTATTAACTGTAAAAATATTATTGTTATTAAAATGCCACATATGTTTGTACCTGATTTGGAGGTGCCACTGTCGGCAACTGAACTCCCTTCTCAGGCTGGTATTTACATAGTTTCATGTTTGGATAGTCTTCACAAAGAGTGAAAACAGAATAAGGAGTCGGTTTTGGAGCTGGTTCCTTAAAATAAGCTTTTAAAGTATAAACTGTTCAAATCTATATAAACTTTATAAGGATAAAATATAACTATAAAATGTTCTAACTATAATTACTATATAGTAAGGGTCCCTCCTATGCATTAAACATACATTTATGTTCATCCCATATAAAAACTTGTAACATTTCTTTTGCATAGGGTACATATACAATCATGATCAATTATCCAAACCCCAGTTAGTATGAAGTTCTAGAATACTCATTAGAAATGAAAAGTATAGCAAATGATTATTTTATTAAACTACTAGCACCGTTATAAATCAAAGCCTAATCCTAATTCGAAGTTAGATAGGTGATTTCTTTCGAATTAATGTTGTAGCAGTTCATATTTGTACCCGGAAGACCATTCTTATTTCCATCTAGTCTAGAATAAATGTTACCTTTTTCTTGCATAAAAGTAGGGTTTCGTCTATTTCACACATGCGACGTTTAATGTAGAACGGGAGCAAGGAACGTCTATCATACCCAACAGTTACTTCAAACTAAAATGATGAAGAATAAGCATGATGATAATATAAATACTTAGCTTTCGCTTTCATAGCTTTGTTATAGAATTAAATTCAACTAATTGCAATAGTCTTGGAACTTTTCCGAGAATGTTAAATAATTATTTGGAATGTTTCAAATACTAATAAGAACGACGTTTATATTTTGTTTCAGTCTTGTCGAAATTCATGCCTGTATGCTCCTAAACACGAATCTTAAAACTCACAAAAACTGAAGCCAACACGATTGAAGTCAGCGACAAGAGCTTTGGACTCATAGCTAAAATGTGTACTATAATAATGAATGGATGTTATTGAAAACAGACAAAAGTTTAATCAGCACTAAAGTCAAAAAAAGTAGAGAGGTGATATTAAAAAATGTAAAGTCTGATTGCACAATGTTTTGTTTAAACGTTAGTAATAATTCCAGTAAAACTATAACTCGGGAATATTTAATTTGGAAAAGTTGCTTCCAAAAACAAAGTTTTCACAACATCCTAAATGAAATTTTCCTCAAAATAATCAAAGTAATGGAAAACCATGGTCGACCTTGCCTTCATTTCCGATTTAAACGTTTTGCGAAGTTTTCTGAATGAATAAAACATCGCTAAAAGTTATTAAATTGTCATGGGGAAGTCATTTAAAAGGGTAACAATTGGAAATTATGTAATTCCTTCCGACTCGAGATAATCGAAGCCAAAAATAGCTGCCCTCAGGGGCCCCGCGGAAGAAATAGTGGTCTAACAAGAAGAGTCGGTAGAAAATTAATAAGAACATTCAAAATAGTCCTTTAAATGGAGAAACGCAGACAAAACCAAAACAAATAGAACACTTCACAGTGATTCGCGCTGAACAAAGGATCATGCAAGCTATAGGAAACGTTTTTTGGCGCCAAATCTCGAAATTTGAAAACACTGAAAGCTGGATTCTTTTCATGCAAAAACAGACTGGAACATTGCTGAAATATGAGTTTATTGCACTTTTTGCGGGCGAAAACGGCAATTATCGCTAATGTCTGCTTAGGATTTCATCAGAGTTAAAGAGACAGCTTTAATTTTAGGGTTTGGATCTCTGAGAATTGGATTATTTTTTCAAAGTTTTGTGGGGAATCACTGATTATAGTCTAGTACTAGTTTGGGAACTGTCGAAGTTTCTGAGAGTGACTATAATGCCGGATTGATACGGATTATAGTTATTTCAAAAGCTACATCATAATGTAAATCTCATATTATTGAAGCCTAGCAATCTATTGGAAAATGCCAGCTAAAAGCCAAAAGCCAAAATTTAACTAATAGATAGGATGAGACAAGAGAACGAGAAAACATTCATTTGTCTGGCTTATATAGATTTAGAAGATTTTCAAATAAAAGATCTCTGGCCACAATTCACCAATGTCTTTTCAAAACTTAAAAGTCCTATTGAATATAGTATTACAAGTATATGTGCTGCTGCTGTGTGTGCGGGTACTTTAGCCTAGTGAGTAAAGCAGCGGTTTCTGAATCCGTAACTCCCCTTAGCTGCAGTAGGCTTGGGAAACCATCAGCGTATTTATCCCATGTTTTTTTGCACCAGAAGACTGGATGTTAGAAAGGATTTCATTTGGGAACATTAGGTTTTGTTCAGCGTAGGTGGTCTTTTCAGAGCCCTAATTTGGCCTAGATCAGACTATCTACGCCGACTTGTTCAGCCCCGGTGGTTCGGTGGTAGAATAGCTCGCCGCAAGTTTCGCTATAGGTTTTCCCAACTCAAGATGCAAAGAGATATAGGGATATGAGATTTATGTACAGAATGGGTTAGAACACTACAACAGAGGGTTAATCTTGTAACATGACTCCCGAAAGTCTAACGAATAACATAACCGAAATATAACCGAACGTATCCGAACATATCCGAACGTGACGCAACGTAACGTGACGTACACACGCCAAGAGAATTTTGGCCAGTCTTCGTCCAGAGTGCAATTTCTAGCGGGCGAGCGCGATACTGTATCTTCGTTGCGGAACCCAACCGGGCGATTTAGACCTTTATGAAACTGGTCCAAATTACGTGCGTAAAAGATGCAACTTTGCAGAACAAGCTTAATTATTTTTGTCAAATCAGTTAAGTTCGGCGGCGATCCTCGCTAAATTTGTCAGGTATATTAGACTTAACAACTCCTGTTTTTGAAGGAAAGAATGATTTTAACCTATTAATGTTTTTGTTAATCCGAATATTGATATTCGAGAGCTATGAAAATTCGTGCAAATCTAATGATTACAAATGCTACAGCTTAAACTAAAGGACGGTATACAAGTGATACTAGGGGAAGTTCCGGAGCCAGCTAAATTTTACAATGTTGTATTTGAAACAGTATCTTCGTACATACTTGATGAAATACTAAATCTTGATCACCAACCCTCAATTAGTTAGTATTGAAAGTGATCAGTTGATTAAATTACTCTAATTCAAAATTAGAATGTTTTGTCGATGAGAAAAATGAAATCAGTTGTTTTCAATGTTTAAGTTGGTTCTTGAATTCTCTTTTGAAACCAGCAATTACAACTAGCGTTGCTTGACACTGCTTCAAATATATAATTCTCGAATACTGTAGAATGACGGAAAATTCGAAAAAAATGAAAACATGAGAGGCTAAAAACAAAGTCTTTGCAGTATCGGGAGAGAGGGATGCTAAATAATTTTTGTTTATAATCTTGTAAAGAACAGTAAATGATACAACTAATATGACTTCTTTAAAAGATAATGATCCCATAGAGTTATAGGAAACATTTCAATTATCAATATGTGTACAATTTAAAAGGATAATAAGTTTGATATACTACTTTTTATAAGAAACATTTTAAATTCTAATATCTGTAGTTCTACAAAAGTTATGTAGCTAGTAGTCTCAATTACAGCAAACGGCAATTATTGTCATGTTTATGTGTTCGAATCTCGTTCTATCGTAATGGTCAGCGCAGCAACAAGTTTATCTCAATCTTAAGCGACTTTAGCTGGAACCGACCAACCGCAAGACAAGCCCCAATGGATTAAAAATATATATGAAAAAACTTATGAACGTTTTTTGGATCCCAATGTCGTTCTTCAATATAGAGTTTTACATGATTTCTAAGCAGAATTTCTGAATTATTTGTAGTTTATTAGCTGAAATCTAAATCATATTTGTATTTTAAATAATATGACATGGGCATTCCATGCACTTGTAAAAACACTGACTGGAATTGACACTTTAAACTAAACCGAGAAATACGAATGTGAACTAGTATTTATCTAAAAAGTGCACCAATAAATTTAGAACCAAACTTTAACATACGTTTTTCAGTCTAATATAATTTAGTTTTTAGGACCATACTGCTCCACTTGCGACGAAACAAACCTGATTGGTCAATCAAGCTAGTACTCAACATTTGGGATTTCAAACCTAACTGCCGGTAATATTTGTATTGTTTGAACTTAACCATGGAAACAAACTCATGCGCATTCTTTACAAAGTTGTCACTCGTAGCTTCAGTTTCACCTTCATCCAAGGTTTTCTAAGTTTTTTATAAAGGGGAGTATTTTTCTTAGAATTCTATTCTTCTCTATTTACTAGAGTTTCTACATTTCCTGCAACAAAAATATTTAGTTTCGAAAGATTTACTAGACAGTCTCGACATAAAATCAATTGAATAATCACGGTATTTTTGAACATTTGAGATCATACTAAAAACCAAGAATCGAGCGTTTAAAACAAGAGAAAAGAGAAAAACATACAGAGAAAACGGATAATTTTCGAAAGAATTTGCCCCCAAAATCTGAATTTTAACAGTTTTTTGATATGCTTTACAGTGCATAAATGAAATGTTTCTAAGGAAAATGACTGCACTTGGAATAGTAAAATACAATTCTACGCTATAATATGCCAAGTACTGCAACATATACACTAATAGAACTATACAATCCTCAGAGAGCTCTAAACGTTAAAATTTCGTGAAAAGTTAAACATCGGATAAATTCTTGCATAAAGACTATTCAATGCTAAATATAATAAACATAATAATAA
Source organism: Phasmarhabditis papillosa (assembly GCA_034691345.1). NCBI lineage: Eukaryota > Metazoa > Nematoda > Chromadorea > Rhabditida > Rhabditidae > Pellioditis > Pellioditis papillosa. Next base: position 18,770 of record JAQGAV010000150.1, on the reverse strand, counting down.
TACTGTAAACTTTCTTTCACAGAAAATGCTACTAATGTGTGCACCGAGATGTGAGAATTGAATACGGCCTAGAGCGAGAAAAATACCAGCTTTTAAAGCAAAGGGACAGAGCCGGTACCGTCAGACACGAGAGCCAAAACCTGTACCGATTCGCTTATTCAACTTAAAAGTCGAAACGGAGCCTTCGCAAACGAACTATAAAGAGTTGAACTTTTTAAGCATCGAGAACCCATCTTTTGGGTGTGTTGTTGGAAAATATTAAAGAAATGTTTCAAAGTTCAACTTTGAAATAGTCAAGTAAATTTCTAAACGTATACTGGTTGAATATTCTTCTCTTTCTCGAAATCTTGCCATCTAGCATCGTCACTTTCGTGTGTCAGGAAACGTTCTCCAACCTGCCTTTCCAACAATCGAAGATCTGACCAGAGTTCGTAGCTCTGAAATGATAGTTATATTTTGCGGGCGGTATAAAACATGCTCCACTGACTACCAATATTGATTTCAATTTGTTTATAAACTCTGTTAAAACATTTAAAAAGATTTTGAAACATTTTTCATTCTTCAATTTCTGCAGATAATTCAAAAAATTAATGTCTTATAAGAATTGTGTCCGTGTAATCGGAAAATGTTAATGAAAAAATTAAAATGATATCGGTGTATCAAGCATTACCTGCATCCAAATATGCGAAAGAGCCTTGGAGACCGTGAAGCGTTTACTCATTTTCACTTGCAACAGTCCGTTGATGAATTCAATTGCTGAAATGAACATTTAATATAAACTTATAAACACTTATATATATTATTCATTGAAATTATCCATAATAATATAACTATTATATATATCCATTATAATAGTAACATATAAAACTGTTATTGAAAAGTAACGCTATTGAAGATTTTAATATTATCGAGACTAACGTATATCTAAGTGAATTTAGTTTTTGCATATATAACAAACGGTATTTAGCTATAATAAGTTAGTAATATTAACCTGTTTCAGTAATTTCCTTCCATGGGTTTGGTGGATACATAAACTCAGCATTTTGAATCTGGTCATGAATGTCCTCATCTTCGTTGAATGGGAAGGTACCGGAGAGACTGAATCAATTTTACATAAATTACATCAGACAAAAAAGATTACAAAAACATTAAACATTAAGAATAATGTTTAATACGAGAAAAGTTTGAAACACTTTCAATGGGAATTGTCCTTCTCTAAAACTCAAATCTAACGTTACAAAAGAGTGAAAATAGTTACTGAATTGTCTTTAGTTGACTAATTATTTCTAACAATGCAAATGTGTACTGTTAATAATAAAGTTGTTTCAATAGATATTTACCTACCTAACATATACAATAACTCCTACACTCCACATATCTAGAGATCTGTTGAATCCTTTATTTCTAAGAACCTCTGGGGCCAAATATGCTGGAGTACCAACAACACTTCGACGGAAAGATTTCTCACCAATGATACGAGCAAAGCCAAAGTCGCAAAGTTTGACCTATGATTAATAATTAATATACTTTCTGCAAAATTTAAGTTTTTCTATCCAATATTGGTAATTAATCAATGTGTTTTTTACCACTTGGTTATAAGTAAACGTATATAACAGTGTACCCTACTTGTACCGCTGAAGTGTGTTGCCTTAAGCTGTTTAACCATTTGTTTCGTTTATTTATTATATATTGTGTTGTTTATCCCATTTTTCGTGCTCCAGAGATTGCATGTTAGAAAAGTGCCGTCTCTGCCCAGAAGATTCCGGAATTAGTGGCCGAAACCTTGTGCCGGAGCAATCTACTATTACTGTGTGATTTGTGCGATTACAGTAAATAAATAACTTTAAAGTACCTGTGGGAAATCGGAGTTTGAAGTTAAAAGGATATTCTCGGGCTTCAAATCGCAGTGGACAATGTTCAAATTGTGAAGATATCTCAAGGCTACGAGAATCTGAAAAATCATGTTATGCAATTATGAGGCGAATGAAATTTATCTAAAATTGTTATGATAAGTCGTTAGTACCACGAAAGTTAAGTTTTTTTTTGGAAGGTATAAACCTCTTCTGATGAATATGCTCATTGGAAATTGGTATACGACACATTTCAATATAATAGAGAGCTTCGGAACTTACTTGGGCCACCAAAAACTGTGTGATCCGTTCACTGAGCCTTCCCTTTTCAGAAGACAAAATCATTTCCAGCATATCTCCCTAAAATATGTTTTTTTTAATATTTTATAACATTCGTCTACTGTTAAGTAAGAAGTTAGACCCTTAATAAACTGTAGTGAAACTTTTCGCATTAATAGCTCTCAAAATTACGTATTTTTTGCTTTTTACCTTACAGATTAATAAATATTCAAAATTATAACTTGATAGTTGCGATATAACACTATTGCTATCAAAAACTCAAGATGTACAATTTTCCATGAAGCTCACTTTTAATTTTTCCATAACGACGAATATTCTATCGGGAGTTTCCAGCATTTGCTGGAAGTCTACTACGCCCGGATGATGAACTTTCTGAAAATAAGGAGAAATTTATAGAAAAATTATGTAGATCTATTTGAGATTTGAATTTGGTTGTCTTTCTAAGATGTATATTCTTATATTGTATTTTCTCTATAAATTTCGCAACTTTTTGTGCAGATGGGTCGAAGTTCAGTTTAATGTTGTTTATAATAACCTGCAAGATAAGAACTTCTGTCCTTAGCAGATCTTCTTTGTTTGGTGGGAACTTCAGTTTATCAATTAGCTTAACGGCCACATGCAGTCCGGACTTTCTGTGAATTCCACCGTAGACAGTACCGAATTGACCGGAACCAAGAATCTGAATAAAACTTTTAATAAACAAGATTTGTGATGTTTTTAAAAGGAAGCCAGTATTACCAGAAACATTTGTTAGATAACATAAAGTTTATCGAAACATTTCGGGAAACTAGTATTGCAGGCTCACCTCTTCCGCGAATATCTGGTATAGCTGGGAGAACTCCTGTTCCGTTTGAATAGTTGGTCCTAGTGTATTTTGACCACTAGCTAAAAATCTTAATTTTATATAAATAACTATATTATTAAGGGTCTTTTCAACTTGAGTGCTGCTATTGTTATTTTCAATAAGTAAAGCCATTTGTTTATCATGATACATGGAGAAGCATTTTGCGTAGTCGGTTTTTCATTAATATTATAGTTTATCTCAAGACGTAGGTTTCCAGCGCGGTATCACGAGCGGGGCCCAGTGTTATAAAAATTAATGAAAAGTCGGTCGACGTGGTGCGTTTCTTTAAAAATACATTCATTTTTATAACACGGCACCCCGCACGTGATACCGAGCTGGAAACCTAGGTCTTGAGATGGACTATATATAATCTTTTTTTGATTGAGTCTCCAGTTTACATTTGTCCATGTTTCTGCTAGTATTTAATAACACTTACAGTTGTTAGGTACATTAAGTTTAGCCATTTCACGGGCTTTCTGGGCTCCTATGCTTGACTGGGGTGTCACCGGCATAAGTGCGCTCTGTATAGCTGTAGACCATGACTGAGCAGTTTGAACTGATTTCTCTTCTGATGGAGAACCGGCTGTAAATAAAAGAATGAGAAATGCTTCAAGAGTTTGAAAAAGATCAGCTGAGTAGTTTCACCAATTTTTTCTCGTCTAACAGAATTATCAGTATCATACCCAACAGTTTCTCTGAACTATTATAGTTTAGTAGTTTTTATTACTCTGATATACATCCGTTTAATTAATTGATTACCGGTACATGAATTTTCTGGTAACAATTTCATCTATGTAACTTTTGTTTTTAAACTCTTGAAGTACCTATAAGAAGACTACAACCAAACACAACAAAATAAAGGTTCTCTGCTTCGTGAACATATTTCGAGATAAAATATAACTATGACAAATATTCGAACATAATTTAGTGATATTACCGTAGAATTAATTGATTTGTTACCTCTACTGGTCGACGGGACCTCCTGGTCTTGTACCACAAAAGTACGCAGTTTATTTCTCGGAGAGAAATGAACGAGGGGGAAATCGTATGGAGCTAAGTAGCTGTCAATCAGCATCTAATAAATGTTAAGTTTAGCGAAGAATTTACAAAAAATAGAAGATGAAACAAATAATGAAGCAACAATTGCATAGCCAAATACATAACCAAATCCCAAAAAAGGCAACGTAGGTAAAATAGTAAAGTAAAAAGATAAAGTTTGATCGATAGTTCAGAAGAAGGTTTCAAACCGACATGAGCATAAATCTATATCCTCGGTTTGATTGAGAGTAAGAAAAATATTAAAAGTCCAATAAATGATTAGTTTGACATTTATTTCCCGGTGGTTCCTGTCGATCTAGAGTCTTATCAGGGGGTTTGTCTACGTAGCAGTCAAAAAAGGCGCAAGCCACAGCTGATAAAAGTGATAACAGGAATTCGTTAGAAACTGAGTTTTCCTTTGGAACAAAACTTTGAAGGGGGTAAATATTGCTGTAGAAAATAAATGCGTAAATATATAACCTTGTACTTTGCTAAATCTCAAAGGGCCATAGAAAACTAAAAAAGTTCGAACTAATCAGGAATTTGTTCTGATAGAAAATCGTGAAAACAATGTTGATTATTGGAAAACACTTTCAAAGTTTCTTAACAGATCCCAAAACATTTAAAATAGCATTTATTTCGAATGATTAACTTTTTTTAACGAAAACGCCATGTTTTGCCCAAAAATTGTCCGACTATGCATTCTTTTCGCTGAATACGGCTGTCGCAAAGTGACAAAACACTCGTAGAGAGAAAACAGAAAAATATAATTATTGCAATTAATAAAATTACTGGCTGAGACCGAAAACGAATAATAATAATAAGAAGAATCTTCAACAAGCAATGACCCAATACTCCATTGTAGAAACTATTTGATATGTGTCAGAGTGAATGAATTTTGCAAGAATATTCATATAACAATGGTAAAACTTTTCCACAAAGAAAATGACATTCACTTAAACTTCAAAAAACTGTCGGCCTACCATTTTATATATAGCAATTTTAAAATAATAGTACAAGCGCACTTTTTGCCGCAGTCGACACTCATTGCGAGACATTTCTCTCCGCATGTCTTTTTAATAACATTTCAGAAGACAATATTCAACGAGACGCTTTCATTTTCTTTGAAATGGCAAGGAAATATTGAAAAGAAAAACTTTAGCAAAACACTATTCTCTTCGAAACCTACATTTTATGTGAATGGTAGGCAACAAATACTCCTTGAAAACATTGGGAAAACAGAATTCTGAGCAAAATTCTAAAACTCAGAAACAAAATTATTAAAAGTTTGATATAGCAACGAAAATATAGAAGTAGCCAGATACTGAAACTTAAGACCCTTCAGAATTTCGATTTTTTATCACATCAAAATGTTTGTCTGGGCGTTGCTTACCAAACCGCGCTATTTATATGGAAACTTGTTTTATTCTGCGGTTTCAACCACTAGAACCACCCTCAAAATAAGGAATTCCAAATGATGCAAAACATTTTATATGGGAAAAAAGCCCGTATACTTCACCGTATTATAGAGAAACCAATGGTTTATTCAATAATTACCACACTTTTGGCCAGTGAGAATAGTTCCAACTAGTAGTTGTTAGAACGGAAAATATATGGAACAAATCATAAAATGTGAGCTAAACGGTAGAGAGAACCAGCACTGGGAATTTCACGGGCGGGCCCAGGCCGGCCCGACTTTTTGGGAAATCGGCCAATACAGGGTTACACATTCAAAAAGTCGGCCCGGGTAACCACAATTTTGACGAAAAAATCGATTGATTTAAGTGAACACTTTGATAAATAGTATCCAAACACACCAATAGGTAAAGGTTATTGTATTTCGTATTGTTAATGCCGAAAAATAGCATTAGAACCATCTTTTTTCAACAATATCTGCTAAAAAGTGTGAAATAGACTAGATTCGGCCATGGCAGGCGCTCGGCCAGGGCCAACTATTGAGAAACGGGCCGGCCTTTTCCCAGACCTGGAGTGAACTGTTAACCAAATATTCATATGAAATATAAGCTATACTTCATATTTGTTAGTCTTCTAGAAACAAAGGAAAACGAAAGACCATTCAACTTGAAGCAACTGAGGACCAGTGATCATTTTCAACAATCGTTGAGTTGTAACGAACAAGAAAAATCACAAAAACAAATAGTATACAGGTTTTAAGCGGAGTAGTTCTAAAGCATTGTTGTCTGTTCTACTATAAAAATAGGCAAACTCCTAACAATTTATTTCTGAGTTTTCCTAGTTGGTTCTGAGATATTTCAAAAACTAAAAAAACTCTTTAATTACTATCATAGTAAGCCATTGGTTATGAAAATAACTGAATTCATTTTGGGGACCACGTCTTTATAGTAGAATGTACCACAAGAAAGAACGAAATTATTAAACATAAATTTAAAGTTTTGGTTCTAATCCGAAACTTCGGAGATAATTAAACATTATTGTTTTTGGAAATCATCTAAAGCACGATATCTGTCAAAAGTTCAATATATAGTTCGAAAACCCCACTTAATATACGTGCTTTATATGGCAAAATATTTAAACAGCTACAAAAACCACATAAATTTCCGCTTGAAAACACGTCTTCAATAGTCAATATATGGTTGTTGTTGTGCTCTAAGTATTCGTACTATAGAGTTGAGTGACGAAAGTATGACGTAGGCTGACGTTTGTACTGAAATGTAGCCTAGTATAGTGAGAAGTTTCTTCGAAGTTTGAAAACATTCTATTTTGAGGAAGCATATAGTATGAAGAAACAGAAAACTATAGAGAACGCAGGGACCTTATACTAAATATGTTCCAATGCATCTTATGAGAAGATAGAACTATCAAATGTACCGTCTCTAGAGCCCAAGCAAACATGTGTTTGTAGTAATGCATTCTTCAAGAAACTACTTTAATTTATACAATAATAGCATATTTAAATTTAATGTAAATTACTGAGACCGCCACATGCTACAAATACACAAGTCGCCTTTTTACTTTGCCAAAACAGTGTTCATTTTTGTAAAACGCACGTATTTTATCCAATTTTATGCAAATCGCACACCTTCACATCGTAAGAGTCACGCGTACATTAAACGACAGGCTTAACAAAAGTTTGCGGATCCAGCTGGCCGAACCGGTTACTTTGCAGCAAATAATGGAAGCTTAGCTAAATTTGTTGAATAGACTTTGTTACTCAAGGAACAGGTTCTTATACTTACTAGATAGTGAAATCAGCAAGATGTCAACCTCAAACAAACTTAGAAGAATATGTTGCTCAACTTGGGTTGAAAAAACAAGATACTTTCGAAATGAGGTAAAAATATGGACAAATCGCTAAAATATATATGGTGAATGTTGAAAAGTTCTAACGACCTTGTTTGTTATGGTCGAAAAACTATAATCTAGTCAGGACTACAATATTATCAGTATTACACTTGTGTTTTTTGAAACATCCAACAGTCTATAGACTATAGCATACAGTTAATTATGTTACTACAGTGACATTACTTGTATTAAAACAGTTCAAAAATGTAAATTGAATTCCATAATGAATCATATTTACTTTTATTATATTCTTGAAGCTAATAAAACTTGAAAAGTGAAATCTGTGAAAGTCAATTCAATAAAAGAGTTCAAGAAATTGGCAGCAAAGTTCTTTTGTGACTAAAAAGTTATGTGCTTGATTTCGCCGAACCCAAAGTAACAGAGTGCAGTCAAACAAAAACTAGTCTCGGCAGCGGAAGAATGCTGCGGATGCGAAATGTTTCACTAAACTATAAGTTTAAAGTGGGAACTATTAGTTTAGTTCTTCTGTATTTTCATAAATAATGGATTTTTACGATCAGATATATTGCACTATATTATGTATCAGAATTGCTAAATCTTACTTGTTTGCATATTTGTGGACGACTTGAAGTATTATATACAATTGAAGCATGTTTTAAGGTTAAAATTTTTTATAAAACTAAGAATTGTTGCCTAAAAAAGTCTCGACCTTGTTTCTGGGTTTCAAGTGCGCAATACACCTATTGCATTTGCCTCAAACAAGCGCATCATGGCCGAATAGCGAGAAAAACTTGTCCCGAACAGGGCTGTATAGCTAGCGAAACTATATGTATTGTATAGGGTTTCAACTACAATGCCATACAACAATACAAATAATCTATTTAAATACAAACGATATAGTTCAAAATAGTAGAGAAAAGATTTCCTGACAATTGACAGAATGTTTTTGCCCGTTATTGATAATAGGTAAAAAAACTACAAAACTATGAATATACTTGGAATTCTATTAGACAAGAACTGCCACAGATTACCAGCTTATACGCAAGGCTAGTTTAAATCTGAGTGAAACAATTCAAATGCCTAAACACTGTCTTACTTCTAAGTATATTTCCGGTAAATAAATCGTTAACATCTGGAAAAACAAAACATAAACTTTCATAACTACTAAGCTTCACCAAGCTTTCACTTGACAGAATGGCGGATACAGCTAGTTTTCGCTTTTCCGTTTGCCATAGACTTATGATGAGGGGTTCACGCTAGCACGACTGATCAAACAAAGGCCCTGCGGCAATGTCGATATTGCAAAAAAAAAGTCGGTTCAATATAGGCTTATGGCAGTTTTTGCAGGCAATTTAAGTGGTTTGTTTAAATAATATGAAATTTACGGCAAACTTTATATTTTATTGAAAGAATTTGTGAACAAAGTTTGACTTTGGACAGCGAGGTTCACAAATATTGGAATGCAATAGTAGTAAATAAGATTTAAACAACCCGTTAGACGCTATCAAAAATAAAAAAAGTATCGAAAACAACTACAAAACAATGCTAGGAATGTATGCTGGACTTATTGTACTGTCTGATTGTGTGAGTTGTATAAATGTATAGTAACGTAAAGTCTTATTCAAGAGTAATAATGAAGTGTTACTTGCCTATTTTTGTGTAATGTTGCGTGGGGTTTCGTTTCTCCAAAACTCTCAGAGCCATTGTCAACTTATTTTTAAAACTGCATTATTATTCTTGACTCAGACTACATTGTTATGAAGAATAAATGGAACTGAAACAATAAATATTATGAACTATAAGCTAAAGCCATATAGCTTGTGATTTGGTCAGCTGTATAGCAGCGCATCAAGGCGATCATAAAGCCAGAAAAAGCTGGTTCATCGGCGCCACCGCAAAGGTGTAGCCAGTGATTTTCTATGAAGAAATGGCGTGACATTGGGATTTCCGTCAGTTTTTAATAGAATCTAGTCTAGAATCATTAAATATAGATATACATCACAATAAACTTTGTTATAATCATTGATTATCGTCGGAAATTTAAGTGTTTTTATAAAGCCAGGTCTAAATGGTTTCAGCTCAACTGAATATATAACGAGTTTGAAATGTTACATCTCGGAGGAAACTAAATATACTATCCTAATGTTTATAAATGGCACAAACTAGGAAACAAAAAATAAAAATATATAATGTAATGAACGGGTGAAAGAACAATTTAAGAAGGCTATAAAAGCGGTTCCAGGTTTAGAAATGAATGTATTTTATGTGAAATAGCGCGAACATTTACACAAAAACTACCAGCACAAGGTCATCTTTAAAACATTTAAGAACAAAGAAACAGAAAAAGCCCCTGCTATTATAAAGGACTAAGTACATGGTGCACATCACTGAACTAGCAAAGTATAAAATAGTTCTTATGTTTAGATATGCCTTCATCCATTACGTTGAACAAAAAATTTATATTCGTCGAGTTTCAACTTGTCTCTATTATGGTTCTGAGATGTTTTGCAATTGCACTTTCGAAATTTGTTTTATAGAAGTAAATTACGTGCTGACCTAAACATATAACTACAGTGTTAAATCAGTGGTAGTCAAGTTGGTCTTACAAGCTTTCGGTTAAACAAAATTAAGAACACTTCAATTCATATTAAATTAAGGAATTTAGCAATGCAAATGATATTTATCAACGTGGGCGATAATTCGAAAAGTGCAAAGAGAGATGCAAATGACGGTCATTTGCAGTTACGTCACGGAGATGTTAGATTTATTAGATGCCAAAAAAGGGAAAGAGAAAAATGATTCGAAAGTCGGAAAATGGGTTACCTGCCATTAGTTCCAGTAATGGAGTAAGACCACATCGTATAGAAAATAGTAATTACAAATACATAATTAAAAAATAATGTTAGATTAGGTTATTTACTGCACTGGTTCGACTGTTTTGAAGCTATTCTTTTTTATACAAACTTAAATAATATAAACTACTTTTATTCTGAAAGTGGATTTTCTCCGCAACAAAATACAAAATCAGAACTAATTAACAATCCTGACAAGAACTGGAATCAAACGTTTTGAATGTTTAATTACTGCGATAGATCGTATGACTGATCGACTCATTCTCTATTTTGTATATATTATGTTACATAATTAATCACAATGTAACGATTCACAATCGAAAATATCAAAATAACTTGACTAATTCATATTCATGACAAAATTTGCGGCCAATACGTGTTTTCATTTTTCAAAAGCAAAAACAACGTTCTGGAACCGAACACGAAAAAAGAAGAAGTTTTAATAAAGACTATCGTCGGAAAATATAAGTACGCTTCGAAATCTGGTTCGGAAGAATGGTATCAGCATGGTGTCTTGATGTTTTTAAAAAAGTATCTTAAAGGGAAGCATTCCGTTTAATGAAAGAAACCAACTACTATTGGTTTCTGAATAAACTGCAGATATATACAGAACTCTCAGAATCCATATTTAACATTAAAGAGGTTACTAAAATCATAGTAGTTGTATAAATAACTATTTTGTTTTATGAAAAACATATATGAATATCACAGTATTTATACTCTTGCATGAGGCAGTCAACTAAATGTATTCCTATACTGTTTTGCACGTTCAGAAATACACCACACGGATTATGACAACGCGCTGGTACTGACGTAATGAAAGTTCGCACGGAAGTTGGTTGAAAAATGATCTTGCATATTTTATATGCTACTATGAGTAATGTTATTTTATGTATACTTATTGGAAATGTTTCTAGATTCTGTAGAAGAGAAGATTCTGTCAGTGTTTTCTAAGTTTGTGTGAATTCGTTTTTCATAAGTTTTGCATTCTGTCATTGCAGGTTTATCAACTATCTTTATAAATGCTTCGTTCATCAATAATATCCCTATTATATATCATGTTTGCCGAATGCTAACACTTTCGGTTTTTATTAGTTTTGCCTTTAAAGGAACTATGTACATAGCATATGACACACATAAATGATTATTATCTGGAAAGTGCAAGTTTTCAAAGGAAAAAGCAAACATATTCAGAGAACAAATTCACTATTGACAGTGGCAAAGTAGTGTGAAACACGTGAAATTCAGTGTTTAAGAAAGTTCAGACTTCCTCTTTTCTAACAAGGTGAAAAAGTACTTTTGATGAACTTAGGAATTAAATTTCTATAAAAGGCACTTCTTGGAATCGTTGTTTGCGAATAGTAACATATTTGGTAAAGCCTTACAATAGTTGACTATTATGAAACTTGTCCTTAATTTACTGCAATGCAAATAAGGCAAAAACCGGTAAAAAGTGATCTAGTTACTAGAGAAACAGTTTAAGGGCAGATACTCTTATACTAATTCGAAACTGTAGCCACAATTTTTAAGTTGAAGTGTTAATTTTATGGAAACAAGTAATTATTTAAAAATAACACTTAAACGAATCTCTCTTATAGTAAGCATATTTTAGTTATTCATATTATATTATTTACACTCTTAAACTGCAGAATAATGTTTGAAAAGTAATAAAATAAAATATTATGCTCTCCGCACAGCTGGGCCAGCTGGAATCGTTGCTTTTATTATAGAAGTTCACACACCCACAGAATAGAATGATAGAAAGAACATATACAAAATAATAATACTGAAAGCAAAGTTGGGTGTTTTTATTGAAGATACGCCCCATCTAATAAGGCAGATATTTAGAAATAACAGAAACTTAGCTAACCCTATAATTATCCAAAATGTTTCGCTTTTGAATAAAAGTGAATTAGTACATCAAATGATGACAATTCCTTATATCTTTTTTTAAACTAAAGTAATGTTATCATTAGTGGGAAACACTTCCTCATGGATGTTATAACTTTTTATAATGAGGTTGTTTTTGAAAGATGCATAAAAGTAAAAAAAAATCATTGGTATAAAAACGCTATAAAAACGTTCTAATAATAATTGGAATGAATTGCTAAGTTGTTTGAGAATGATTTTGCATTTTTATATATAAATGACCTTCTCGGTTTAATCAGATTCTTTGCCTTCATCAGATTCTTTGCCTTCATCAGATTCTTTGCCTGTAAGCTAAAAAGTGTTTGAATCGGGACTGTCAATCTCGACGCTCAGATATAATCTGCTTTTGTCTTATATTGGCATAGAAGCATTGACCTCCACGTTTAAGATATAAAAACGAAGTTCCCTAGCTTCATATTTAGGAGTCGTAGATCAAAAATGGTTTTTGTTGATGCAATTTTCACAGTTCTTATTTTGTTTTAACGGTATAACCGCAGATAAACCAATAAACACATAATTCGAAGGGGATGACGAGAGTTTTATTTTTCCAAAACGTCTAGATTATTATCGAAAGAACGAAAGCAAAATTACTCCAACTCTTTAAAACGAAAGTAGGGTAACCAGTAGAGATTAAAATCTGTCATTGCTAAGAGTGGGAAAAGATACCAAACCGGGTATTGATGAAAATGAAACCATCTTCAATCGTTTTCACTACTTTTAGGAGAAACTGAATGAAACTAGAAAGAAAACTGTATAAATTAGCTGGAAAGTGATTCAGACTTGACGTTGTCGAAGTTTCAATTTTGCAGGCTTAAGCTGGAATTTAAGCGCTGTCAGATGAAAACTGTAGATAACGTCGAAAGAATGGCGAAAGGAATGTGCCAAGAGGATTTGTTACGACTAATTCTGTACAAAAAAGACTATAAACCAAAATGTTATTCATATATAGTTCCTTTAAAAATGGAGGGGGCACGCGATATGAATTGATCAAGCAAGTCTGCAAATTGGGCCTATGAAAATCCGCCACTGCTCGCTCGGGCAGCTAAAACGTGCCCCCCGGCACCCTCCCGGGAGTTTTTACGCCGCGGCCACTGGGCTAGCCTGTAACCTATCAGACACTCAGATACAATTTGCAGTTCAACAAACTGGCTGACAAGAACGATATGCAATGTCACATTATCTTCATTATCTAAAACTCAGCAAACTGGAAATTTCGAATAAGAAATAAACTGCGTACCCTTATTCAGACCTGTTATTTTGCAATAGCTTAGGGTTTGTAGGTAGTACGTCATGTTGTAGATCACCTGTTTATTCGGTTGAAATAACAAATCGTCTGACGCTTATTAGAGGCATAATAGCTAACCTCGTGCATAGCAAGTTGTAGTTTATTATTCCTTCTTGGTTGTTCCCTTTCAAGATACTATTTATGCAAATAACTCACCAATGTAGTAAATACAGTCTTGAGTTCGTATTTCGAAGAAATGCGTCTGGGTCTTCTTCAATGCTTCGTGGTCCGTTGTTTTGAGGTCTAGTACTTCATTAAGAGGAATCTCCTAAATAGAGCGTCTTGATCAGACTCCGCAACGTGCAGCGCTTCGCCATGCCGAGGACAATATTTTTTGGAAATTTCGACCGCGCCTCTTGCGAAGACAGGGTTCGATGATTTACTAGAACAATTGTTGGTTGAAATAGAAAACTCACAATAATTGCTTTTCAACATTTTTTGTTAGACTTAACCAGGTTTGCAACTTTTAAATACCTTAAAATATCGAGTGGAGTTCTCATCTTGGTACATAACAATACTCTTTGTGTCGAGGCGCCAATAATGCTTCTTTCGCTGAAATCAAAAAATTTCCTTCACTATAAATGACAATAAAAAATGACTGGAATAATTAACTTTTATATTTTGTTTCACGCTTTGAAAAACAATGACCCTTAGTATAAACATTCAATATGTGTTCAAAAAGAACTTAATTCAAAGCGATCGAACTGGCTTTTTGTTAAGAGTGATAGTAAGAAACAAAATTAATAATGGGGTGTTAAAAAAGAATTTCGCCGAGAATGGCTCTGAAAGTTTTTAAGGACCGAAATATACGCAAAAGTGCATAAAAATCGCAGGTAACACTTCATTATTCCTCTTGAATCCAACTATAAGAAAGTTGAAAGAATTTCTGGAAACATTTCAACTAAAAAGATAACGTACCATATTCATTTGATTTGTATAGTGCACAATCCATCCTTCTTTTAAGACCTTGTTACTCTTACGCTTATTTTGCTTCTTTGACATTACAACACGCATAAGTGGAATGTTCTGAAATTTAGAATATCTTTATAATGAATATAACTGACTGTAAGAATAATAATAGCAATATCTTAATTTATTTGAGAACAACATTAAGAACTATGAGGTTGTACACAGTGTTAGATGGTTTTATGGAATTAAAAACCACACGGAATTAGAATCCTAGAAATATTGCAAATATAAGCTATTTTGAAACATTTCTAATAGGTTAAAGTTTTTAGAGAAAGAAAATGTATGATGTTTGCCCTACTACTTCCGATCAACTTACTTGACTTTCATTAACCAAATCATCTTCAGGACTGGTCTGTCCAGCAGCAAAGTTAGTCACAACTTCAGTGCCCTAAAGTAAAATGTTAAAAAATCTGCTATAATACATTATTCCCACTTTATGGCACTTCATATGCAAAAACAGTGTAACACATCCTGATTTTTCATACTATAGTCTCTTTCATATTAAATGTTTTCAGAAGAACTTTTCTTAAATTTGCCAATTTAAACTAAACACTTAAAACACAATTCTTGAACACCATATTACAAAACATGTACATTTATTTTCGCTTTAGGAGAGAAATACTGATATGAACTCCAAAAATGATATCAACAAAACATTATTTAATAAAAATCACGTAAGTTTAGAGTACATATACGTTTTGTCATCTAATGTTTACCTGTAATGGTGCACTTGGTGTATTCTGAGCCTTCCTATGTCGCGGTGACAGGTCATCGCCTAATTCGTCAGTAGTACCTAAAGATTTATATTATTTTCAGTAGTTTTTTAAAGCAGAAGTTCTTCATATATCATTAAAAGTTTATAAACAAACATTTTACAAATAAGAACTTCCACCCTTTTGTGAAGTAATACTGTTGACGTGGTGAGCTGGCTACAACAGTGGATTTGTTAGCATGATTATTAGCTATACATAAATATAGTTTTTAATTAGTAGTTATATGTTTCTAATAAAGTGAAATGTTAAAAATGTGTAATTGCTATATGCATCTATAGTATGATGGACAAAGCTAGTTAGAGTGTGACAAACTATATACTGTGAGAAAGCTCAACAAAAGCTTGGGGAAAAACACATTTAGTTGGCTTAATAGATTTATTATAGAAAGTTAGTAAATGAATTATATTTAATGTAAGTTCGGATGTAACCCCATCGATCTAATATGAATTTATTCAAATCAACAAAGCATTGTTAAGCAATGCTGCTTTTCCAATTCTTTGATTATGGACAATTCCTAGATTTACCCGTATTGTTTATTTGTAAACGGTCCATAGCTAATTTTTCGGTGCTAGCTATTTTGGTACAGTTACCCGATCAAAAAAAGGGGAAGACCCAAACAGAACCAAACCCTAATTTGTGATTACCGCTCGGACATCTACCATTATTACGAATATAAAGCTAATACGAAACTACGACACAAAGGCGATTAGAAGCTACAAAAGGTGCTAAAGCAAGAGAGAAAAACGGTGCTCCGACTAAATACCCGATTGATCCGAATCAAATGGCATCGACGACATTCTTAGGTTTTCCATACTACCACCACAAACCGAAGATCCTAGACCTGAGTCACAGAACTTTAGAAGTAGAGGCGAAATATCGGAATGATCTTTTTCAAAACATTCTAATATTTTCATGAACTTAAGAAACTAAAAGATAGTTACATCAACATAAACTATAAAAAATCTGAAAAAACTTTAATGAAATGTTTCAATAGTCAAGTAACATTATGCCTATCATCTTCTCCAATATATAAATAAATTTTATTTTCAAAAAAATCATTAATAGTTCTTACCATCATCACTTGTTCCTAAGTAGAATGGATTAGCAGTACTGTTGCCAGGACAATCTTTTGGAACAAAATCGCTGCATTTCTTGTGACAGTTGTATTTGCAGTCTAAAATAATTAGTAAGAATGAATATCTTGTAAGCATAAAAACCCATCTAAGAGAAAGGTAACGGTTTTAAGAAGTAATCTATAGTCTGATTCAGAGCTGTTAAGCTGCCCTCGCCGGGCCAGGCCAGACCAGCAAAGGCCCGCGTTGCTATACTCTGGTCAGGTCAGCTTAAGCCAGACCAGCTTAACTGCTCTGGTCTGATTCAAGATAAATAATGGAGTGTTACTTGCTTATTTTATGCAATTTTGCGAATATTTTCGTATTTCGGAAACTTTCACAGACACTTTGGGCGAGATTATTTTTTACACTCCATTATAACATTAGGATCTTACTATATAATGTTTCGTCTAGTTATCAATAAGGACCTATAAATCTAGGCGATTTACTCGTTTTAGATTGTTCATTGGGTGTTTCTGCACTGCTCACAGTTATATATTTTTGCTCAACTAATATTGAATAGCCACAAATAATTTCGTCCCAGCGAGTGTTCAAAAGGGCCTTTTGCAATCTTAATTATGGGATCTTTTAAAGTTAGTCTGTATTTAATTCGATATTTATGAATTTCCGCAATATAAATTTGATTGTGTGTCCGAACATCAAGGAGATAATTAGTAAATGATACCTCTGCATTGAATTCCTTGTCGTATCAGTCCCTTCAGTAGCTTCTTACAGTGTTGACAAACAGTTGGTCGCTTGTAGCTGTGAACTTGGAAGGTGTGTGGTACCTGAAAGGGAGAAATATATCGGAGTATGGGATTGTTCCACTAGCAACTGAATCCCTATATATAATAATATCATTTCAACCTTTCAATATCCATGTAAGTGAGGGAATATATACATAAAACTCTAATGTTTTCCAGTTTCCCAGTTACAACTTCTCATTAAAAATTGGTTCTCGATAGATTTTTAATATTTCCCAGAAACCCATTTTGCTCTTATTAGTTAAAATTGCGTGTACTTTTCGTGAATTTCAAAATTAATTATATAATAGCAGTTAAAGACATTCGGGACTTCAAACGAACGGACAAAAAGAAAAACTGTGTGAGAAAAGGTACAAAATTGTTTACAAACAAATGGGAAAGATTATAAAATGTAACATAAAGTATTTCAAACCTTGACTCGTGTAGCTTCGGCAATTTCCATCCATAGTGGCCGGCCGCTCCATGAACAGGAACGGTCCTTTCTTGGCATTTGAAGAAACTGAAAATCAGAAGATGGGGTAGGGTTGTTTAGAATTTCAAATTAATCAGAAAATGTGGATTTTGTTAAATTTGCTAAGTTCAATAAACTTAGTTTTGTTGAATTTTCGAAGGACAACAGTTTGAACACGGGGTAATATTATTAACCAATGTACAGACAAAACAAAAAAAGCTCTATAAGTAGCCCTTACATCAACGTTCCCTAGTGAAAATTGTTCCAATGAAGGAAGTTGTCAAAGAGCGGGAACAGACGAGAAAACGGCCACTTTCGTTCTCTTTCTGATAGTTTCATTTGGAATTCTGTCAAGTAGAGTAACATTCAGCCCCGCTCTTTCCATTCTTCGCTGGAAATTTTGTAGTTTTCGTTGTTAGCTATCTTTCAGTGGCCATGTTTCACAGGCGTAAAGCATAGAAGGAGTAACCGAGGGATTCAATATATACTTCTGTATTTCATGCAAATATTCTTGTTTGTGAGGAATTCTCTATGTTTATTGTAATGTTATGTATATGTAAACTGTAGTATAGTTAGTGTATAAGCATACAAAAGATCCTAAAACTTTTCTTATTCTTAACAATTTTTAAATGAAAGGGAATTTTGGATGCAGTGAGAAGTAGGTGGTTTCATCAAAAAATTTCAAAATAGATGACGTTAACACTATTTAGTACTAACGAATACTAACTAATTAACACTCCCTGTGGAGTTAAAGGACAATTCAACAAGCGTTAGGTTTTTATTGCAAAATGATTTAATAATAAATCAAAGACGGTTGCTAATTTTCTCATAATTTGTGCACGTCACTGGGAATATTAGTCAAAAACTTAAAAGAGATTGGCTATTCTGGGGTATTTTTCCTACTTTTCTCAGCTAACATCAGCATTAGATACGTATTGTGAGAATGCATAGACGACACAGGTTAAGAGTACAAATGGTGAGTGGTAGATGGGAACTTGTCGTAAAACAGTGGTAAAAACATATTCCTCTGCTTTCTTGAGTATCAGAAAAACTATCGAAATTGTTTAGTTATTTCAAAAACTTATTTGTCACTATCATTTCAGCGGCCAATTATTAAGGAGCTTGGACATCTTAGGTGTTGTTTTACAAATCAATGTTTCAAAACAGTAATTCATTTAAAATGTTACAAACTTCATGAAGTTACTATAAAAACAGTGAACCATCTCTTTTTATATGGTCCAAGTGAACCATCTCTTTTTATATGGTCCAAGTGAACCATCTCTTTTTATATGGTCCAAGTGAACCATCTCTTTTTATA
>JAQGAV010000149.1:0-44600 GCA_034691345.1 Phasmarhabditis papillosa | reverse complement strand
ATATATAAGAACAGTAAAGTATCTCTTTTGATCCTTTTATAAAGTAGAGTTGGGCCCATTCCACACAAGGCCCTGGAATAGAGCCCAGATCGGCTTTGGAAAACATGGCCTTTCGGATTTCGGGACTCATTTTTTCGGGGCGAGCAGCCCAAGTCTAGTGTGAAGTTGAAAATTTCTTGGTTTTTGATCTTTTGTAAAATTTCAGTTCCATTTAGTATCGTTTTATAAATATAAAAATATAGACAACATGCTCAGATCCCAAATTGAAGTAAATCTGAAGCTATCGAGTTAAATGCCCGAATGAAAACTGTTATTTAAGGGTCAAACGTGGAACGACGACTTATCAAATTCGAATAGCAAAGCCTTCATTGAGCTGGCTAATATTACCTCGATACAAGTAAGTTTAATTCGAAAGTATTTCATAAAAGTTATCGTCATTTATGTAGACACGTCCATCACTGGCAGTGATGTTCACGTGCGGGGTTGTAATTTTGGAATGGCCCGGGCGGGCCGGTCATTTTAAAACTTACCAGCACTCACCATCGAGCCGAAATAAGTCACAAAATAGTGTCCGATCCACAAATATTTAGAAACTCTTTTATAACATGGAGCTTCTATTTTTCATCCCAACTTTGGAAAAGCACGGGCTGCTCGGACCGCACCGAGATCAAAAATTTCCAGAATGTCCGTCCTTTTACAGAGTCTATCTTTCACGAAATTTGTATATTTATTCCAGATGCAAGCTTCACTACAAGCAAGTATGACAGCGCAGTCTAATTCTTTTGTTATGAATGCAGCTGCTGACAATACAAATAATAATGTTATTGTACAAGTTACTTCGTTTATGTAAGTTTATTATAGTTATCCAAAAAGATTATAAAGTAATTCATGTCATATTTGCTTTCAAAATGTATTCCTACATAGTATCCTCAAAACTGCGCGCCACTCTTTGATAAGGACGCCGATTCACAAGTTTGGCTTCACATAAAATATTCTACTCGCGAATCCTAGGGTTGAAGATAGACTATATAAAGGTACAATGTTCTGAAGGCAAAAGACTTGTAAACTTATTTATTAATTTTACGAAACACGAGATCACAGATGTTAAAGGAAAACTTATGATGTGAAAGTCCGTGATACGGTGCTTAAAGAATTTATTATTTAATGGTTTCTAACCATCTATTTACGAGAATGACGCTCCGATTTCGAACTGAACCGTAGACGCCTTTTTCCAAACATCTCGAAACAAACTAATTCATCATTTCTTTTCCAAAGCAATTTTAAACTTGTTCATTATCCATTTGTTTCAGCCCCGCAGATGACAGTGTCACTGTGATTGCTGTAGCTTCAGCCGGAATAGCGGGACCTGCTCCTAGTATTCAACAACTACCACCAACTATAGACACAACAATGCAAGAAACATTGCAGAAGGATAATTATACAGAACCTGTAGTTGACAGTAGGTTATTATAGATTAATAGATATTGAATAGAGTTGGTAAATTGTACCTTTACAAAGCTGAATATAACATAAACCAAGTAGTTAAGTTGTTGATATTCAACTGGGAAACTTCAACTTAATTTGAAATGTTTCTTTCTTCTTTGTTCTTCTTGAGATTTAACTAATATATTGTTTAAAAAGACTCTAACTCTATTTGTTTTCAGATAATTCAATGACATTCTGTCAAAATCCTTATAGAAATCTAACACAAGATGCAACCAATGCCCCACCTACAGTGCCAGTAACATGCCCAACTGTGGTAAGTTCCCTTTAATCACCAAAGGGGTAATTGCTATAGTCGACTTTATTCTCGGTGTTTTTTCCTTTTATAATATAGAAGTTCTTAACGTCATTTACAGTGTTAAAAATATATGTACATAATAATACATTGGTTGATTAGGATCTTTACTTTAAAAGCACACTCTTTTTATATTTTCTACCTTTCAGGTGTTATATTCTTCTTTGACCTTTCAAATTTCAGGAACCAGTTGTAATTAATACTTGTCCAACCCAACCGGCACCTACGGAATGCAATTGTCAGGTAGAGTTATATCAAAATAAATTTAGTAACATAAAAATACAGTACATCTATTGTAGCGTGCTATAAAACATTTGTGACTTTTTCAAGTTTTCAATGTGTTTTAAAGAAAATCGACGGTTATTCCACTGTTTCAAATAACATACAGTCTGCTTCAATACCGTAATCCCGATCAACAAGCTAATTTTTGTTTTTAGACCGAGGGCCCGCCATCTCCTGCTACATCATGTCCGGTACGTTTATTATTCGTTATCCGAAAGTCCCCTCACACTATTGTTGCGAGTGGTGCATTTGTAAAATCTTCTAGTTCATAATCATATTAAGAGTTGAGAATCACTAATTATAAAGTTAATTAGCAAATATTGAGACTACAGAAAAAGACCTAACTGTTTTTGAATGGTATGAGACTAACAATGTGAGCAGATGTATCACCTACTAGATGGGGCAAAGAAATGACGTTACGACAGGAGTCGCAACATCTATGCTCCTCAACGTATATAATTTGTATATTTCAATTATCTACTAAATTTTCAGATTTGTGAAGTTTGTCCATCACCTTCTGATCCGACGCCTTGCGATTGTCCTGTGAGTTATCAATAATGCGACTGTCCCATTCTATCATTACGAAGTTCTGGCGTATATTTCCCGGATTCCGGGTTATTCGGCCCGAATCGCAATAATTTAGATAGGGGCCGGCCCGGGAACACCCCTGATTGAACAAGAATTGCTAAATATATGCAAAGATAATACTCTCATGTCCTAAACTATCACTTATTCTGTTTTAGTCTGTATCCACAGAAGTGTCGCCAACTCTATGTCCAGTGAGTTTTTAACGATCCAAGATCAGAAAGTCCCCAAAAAAACTGGTTATTAATTGTTACAAAAACGAGATCGCAGAGGTTTGCATTGAAAATTTGAGACGAAGGAACTCTAGAAAGCGGACTTCATAATACGAAACATCGCCTTCTAGCTTATTGTTAGGCGTCAAAGCACATAACCACTAGGCAACCGTTTTCGAGCATGTAGTATTAAAATTAATAGTAATTAAATCGGACACACTCGAAACAATTCTTAAAAACATGCTTTACAATAATATCTCTTCTTTTTTAGGTTCAAGTTTGCCCTTCGACTTCTGAACCAACGCCGTGTAACTGTACTGTGGGTTTTGTAACTGTGTAGATTATAGCAAAGTTAAATACTTAATATAGTATTTAGCGAGAACTAATTTTCAATGTAGTATCCTGAATAGCGACGGAGTTATATTAAATAAATGTTATTTTGAAGAAGGGGCTCACAATCCACCGATTTCCATTCATTTGAATACAACATCCCCTCTTCCAAGGATGCTGTGGTGGAAACCTAGATCTTGCTGGATACAGAGTATCACATATTAGAAAACCACAGCTGCCAGTGGTCGTAGTTTAGGAACGCCCGGGTTGGTGCTCGGCCAGTTTTTAGTCTGCCCGGGCTACAATTCTCAAATGTTCGGGCAGCCAAAAACTGCCCGGGCACCCACCCGGGCGTTTCTATACTACGACCACAGGCTCTTTTCTAACATTCTGTGAGTGGAAGATACCCAAATTCTTACCTGTTATTGGGTACGGTTAGGGTTTTCTCCAAATGAAAACACACAAGACTGGCAACTCCAGCTATCATCATTAAGAGAATACTAACGAATAGAAGAATAAAATACTTTACATCTCCAGCTGCACAGTCGGGCATGCGGAATTCCCGATACTAAATGTATGAAATTTTAGGGGGGTGGGAATTGCAGGTAGCCCGGAAAGTCAGTAATATATCTCAGGAAACCCATATACCAAAAACCTTGAGGGCGAAACCAAGAATGGGACACACCTGTGACTGGTAAGCAGAAAGTTTGACTGTTCTTTATGTTAGACATATATTTGAACTGGTTTCTGGTAAAGGTTGGTATAGTCGGCGGAATAATCGCTTGCAGTTAAAGGTCTAATAAATTAACAATAGAGCAAATCTTTGCTCTAAATTTGCTCTAATTACTATATAAGATCTGATAAATTTGCAGTTCGTACAGTAGGCGATTAGTCCAAGGACTGTACATATCTTCAATAAATAAATATTGATAGACGTTTTCTAAGCCCGATTGTTAACTTCTAAGCCCGATTGTTAACTTTTATCGACTAAATTATCGATATTATCGATTTGTTCACCTTCAGCGTTCTCTTTCTCTTGTACTTGTAGAGACATAATTCACAGACGGCTGGTCGGTGCAACTTGCGAGATGAAATGTCTAACCAATGCTGAAACAAACAATAATATAGGAAGTAGATGTTTGGGTATGATAGCAGTTATCCTGAAGTTAGCAAGGGTCCTAAGACCTTGTTGTCGACAACTCATTCCATCTGATTTGGTCTGATTCAAGGTTAATAATGGAGTGCTACTGGCGTATGTATTTATAGCACTTTTAACTTCTTTTCTCTTTTTCTTGTACGGAGAAAACGGGCCACGGGATAAGCCGGTGGTCGCAAAAAAAGAAAGACAAAACCTAATTATTTACACTTCATTATTACTTTTGAATCAGACTATAGAACAGTTTGTTGTTTTCCGCTGCTTAACTAAATTGAAATGAGCTCAGAGTTAAGTCACTTAATAAGGAATTTTACTTACCATAAGGCACGAAACGTGAACATATTGTAATGATCCGGAGCAGCGACAAGGTGAAATCAAGGGATCCGATACTTAAATTGAGTGAGATTTAGGAAACAAACCAAAGTGAACATTAGAATCGAGAAAAAATAACTATTAGAACGGCAATTTTTAATTTTTTTCAATTGGAATGGTTGTGGTTTTACTATTTCTGGTTTGGAATAGTCCTGTTTTCCAACGTTCTTCTGTTCAAACGCGATGAAAAAAACTGATTCCTTACGCAAGTGAAACAGTCTCTATATCCAGTAGTTGGTATGTACTGGGCATGTAGGGCAAGGGGTGGACATTGTCACCAATTTTTCCTCGGCCCGCCCCGTCAAGTCCCCCCCCCCCCTGGCATAGCTAGCATAGCGGATTTGCGAATATTTTTCTACTCCAAAATAACCTTACCAGTAGGATCAGTAGGCCAACAACAATGACATATTCTACATAAGGGTTCTGCTGAGGAAAGATCCGACGGGGCCAGTGAGTATAGAGAAGGCAATGAGGGTGAGAGACCCGCCATCTCCTGAAATTACACAAGTTATTTAGCGTATTATGTCAAAGTAGTAAGAAACTTGCCAAAGTATTGGAAGGCAATTTGTAAAGTATTAAAAGTTATTTAATACTTTGAAAAGTTAAACTTTGTAAATCCATGTTATAAAACTCATTGCTGATGAGTTGACAGAATTGTACTAATACTTAGTACCTGGTGGTTTTTGGTTTTCTTATAGTTAGTACTTGGTACCTCGAAAAAGTACGAAAAAGAAGGCTAGTATTTACAAAGATAAAATTATGGATAGTAAAGTAGCGGCAGTAAATCTTCAACAATTATAGCTATAGTTTTTGAAAATTTAGAGCTGACCATATTGAGATAACCAATTTCGAAGTTTAGAGCAGATGTGACGCTGACCGGTCATTTTCTTGAGAAGTCGAGAGATTACTGTTGTTTGATATATTTTTTGTAACTTCATAGGTTTTAATATAAAAAGAGAAACAAAAATCAAACGATTGAAACCACATTTATATTGGTTTTGTAATTCAAAGGTTGTCTCAAGTGACCAATTCGAATTTCACAAAAGTTCCACAATTCTTATAGTTAGAGAAACAGATTTTGAGATCCAAAATCAAAGAACTTGGTCAAAGTTAACTAAAATGTTTATGTTAACCTAGTTCAATTCAAATCTAAACTATGATATACAAATAAAGGCCTAGACTAAACCGCCACCCACATTCACTGAGGGAGGTCGGGGTGAGGAGGGGGGTCGCGCCCGAATCGAACACCTGGCGCTCCATTGATAATTCCAAAGAAAGACGAAATGATACAGGTGGTCAAAGAGAGTTGCAGGAGTTTGAACGATTGCAGACCTTGAAAGTGATCAGTAGAAGGATATAAAGCACCCTATAGTAGTAGGGGACTATTGAAAGTGCTGGAAAAATAGTGCAAAGCAGAATTCAAACTTCCTATTTTCAATGCACTCCGTCTGCTATATTTTGGTCCACATCGGTCAATCTACCGATTCCAAAAACATGCAATTTACCCGTGGACTATACTGTGGTTAGTAGAATAAATATTGAATGAAAACTTCATATTTTATCATATTTTAAAAGAATCATATTTTATGAGAGTGACAACGCCCTTTTTGTTGACCACTACAGTCATACAATTAGATAAAAGTGTAGTTATTAAGTTTAAGTCTATTTTAGTACACGTTGCTACAAATTCTACAGTATAAGAACATATTTCTACTTTTTTACTTAAATCGTTAACTAATTAGATTATCAATATTATAATAGTAATGTGTTAGTTTTAATTAAGATATCTATTCATATAAACTTTGTTATTAGTGTTAGGTTTTCGGAGCCCGGGGAGAAGTGATATAAATAAGATGTATGTGTTTATCAAGAAAGGGCCTCCACTACCGGCTCCAATGGAAAGTTGCATACTCTGGTGACGAAACTCTTTGCGAAACATTAAAACAAGACAAGATACAAATATTTTCAACATAGTTTGGTTTTAATAGGCGAGATTTTCTCATTCCTAACCAAATAAGAATCGCAAAAGCATCTAAAAACATCGGAAATATGTTGTTTTTCAGCCCCGTGTTTAGCTTTAAAAGCTCACGTTTCCGTGTTATTTGCTCGAGTTCGCGTTCACAATACATGCCTATACAAATAATGATCAGGTGGTCTATTATAAAGATATTTGAAAATACTCTTAACAGATCGTTCAGACTTTGCAAAGGCTGGGCTAAGCGGGGCCGGACCGAAGTCAACGTTTTGCCCGGCCCGGCCCCACCCGTTGCGGAGTATAAGAAGAGTTCGTTAAAGTTATGACTCACAATAATTATATCAGCGGTGTTAAAAAACAAATAGAAACAATATTAAATATGATTCGTTCTTTTTTTCAACAATATGCACGCAATCGTTTGTTGCTTTGGGAAGTGCATCCTTAGGTTAAGTACATATTTTGCGTAAAAATAGAGACACCAAAGAAGACACAAAATCTATTTTGCGTAAAAATAAACACACCAAAGAACAACTATAATTTAATGGGAAGCAAAATAATCAGGAGTATAAAAATATGTGCATTCTAAATCAAACAATTAGTTCAACTACTTTTAAACATATTTTGTCAGTTCCAAGAGCTACGTTTTCAACTCCGTATCATTTAGGCTGCGGAGCTCGCTTCTTCTAGATTCATTCATTTTTAGCTACTTTTCGCGATACCGCTCAGAACTTTTAACTTATAAGGGCGTAAATGAGTAAAACAAGTGAAGATGTCAAAGATTAGAACTGTAACAGTGCGGCAATCTCAAATAAGCATAGAAATGAGGGTGACATTTGCCTTCCTATTGTCTTATTGCAGTCTGAATCATGCTCTGCGGCTAAAAACGGAAACGGAAAGGTTATTGTAGCTATAATTCAATAAAACTGAAGTTTCTCACAGTAAAAATAACTCGGAATGTAATATATAGAACTATGGTGGTTACGAACAACTGATAAATAATCTTGGTCAGTATAGTCGACGGACAACTTACTTGCAGCTAAAGGACTGCGACTGTTGCGCTGGAGCGCTAATCCGAAAGGGTTTCAGTCGAATACCCCATAGTATCCGCGCTCCTTTGCAAAACTGACCGTATACCCCTGCAAGCAATCCGTCCGTCGACTATAACAAAAATGGAAACCTCCATGGCTTAAAAATACCAACTGGATTGAAGTTATAGTAATGTTGATAAGAGTTATAATGTGAATAAAGTTTGTAAAATAATAATAATAATATTATTGTTAAAATACCTGTTGAGCTTTTGGACAAGTGAGGTCGGTAGCTGAGCAATGCCTACACAACATCCCAAGCTGTGAAGAACCCATATCTTCGAATTTCATGTCCGGGCCTAAATTAATCATGTTGTAATAATTAGAAAGTATTAGAGCTTCTATAGTCAGCGCCAAGAGTAATGATGGAGTGTAAAGAATTCAATGCTCGCCTGAGACCTTTTGCGAGCACCGCGCCAGCATCTGACCTCTACTCTCCGCTCAATATTGTACTTTGCAAGTACGAGCGTGCAATTTGCCTGCACGTGCGGTGTTAAAAATGCTATATACACGCAAGTAACACTCCATTATTACTCTCTGCGCTGACTATATGTATATAGTCTTAACCTTGTAAATATTTAAACTATGTTATTAGAAATAAGAAAATTAGTATTTACTATGAGGACTGATCGGATCCCTTGATCTGTTAAATCATGGCAAATAGTAATTGAAGGAATAGGCTTGTTTTTTGTATTAGTTTTGTATAATTGGAAACATTTTGTGAACTTTAAGAATACTACTCTCTTATTCCTGGAACATTTGCAATTCCGAATATGCACCGGGAAACACTTGAAGACAATGGGAAGACCGGATCACGGAAACAAGACCCAATTTAGAAATTCACAAAGATTTAAAAAAGTAGGACGAACTAAACTCTTTTTGTCTACAAGAATGAATTAGAAGAATGTAAAAGTTCCGAGTGTAAACTATATTTTAAGGATCTCAAAAAACTTTGATGATTTCATTCGGCCCAGCTCGACTGGATCAAAAGATGTGTGCTACCGAAGTCCCAAATTCTGAGAAAAACTGTTTCCTTAATCCAAGATGCCGTGTCATAAAACTAATACAAATGATTCGATTGCGCCGTCTGAGTAACAAAAAGTGATAAATCTTACTTAAAACAGCAAGTACAAGGTCGTGAAGGCAGGACCACCCGGTGAGAAAAGGATTTCTATTCAAGGTGTACTGATTTGCTTTTGTGACGGAAGATATCTAACGGTTTCAGAAAACAAATTTAGTAATTTGACTAGAGTGTTGTTTTAAATCACACGTTCAGTTTGTTTTGTTCGAACCTTTTGAAAGTTAAAAGTTCAACGGAAATTACTAGTACTATCCAGCGGGGGGGGGGGAGGAATGTTCAAAACAAGAATAGAACAAAACTGAGTTTAATTAAAACTATAGTGCATTGATGGAAGAGGCCTTGTCTAGCAAAATAACCTATATGAGGCTAAAACCGCAGTAACATCTCCAAATATGCTTGTTAGAGAGCATATAGTCGGATTAAAAAGTAATACAGCCGTGTTAATAACATTGGGTTTGCAGTAGTGTTACAATAAAGCAAGTTTGCAATCTGCTGATATCATGCTCGTAGAATGCCAGCAGGCGCAGTGTTGAAAATGCATACACGGAGGTATTACTTTTGAATCTGACTATATATTCAATGAAGTAACTTAATTGGAACGGATATAGGCAGTGCACAATCACGGTTTTTTTGCTGTTTTGATAAACATAGGTGTTTCGGTTATAAAGCTGAACTGAAAATCCGCTATGAATTATTACTTAGCTTGTTTGGAAAAAAAAGATTTACTGAAATGAATAGTAAAAAAAGAAGAAAACCCGCAAAATACGCAATCATACCTAATGAATTGGACGGCAGATTGAGATCTTCTTCGGTTCGCGTTCGACCGCGACGAGCAGAGCTGACGATTACTAAAATATAAATATATATAAGCTATGTAACATTACAAATCTGTAGTTAACATATAGTGGTAGCACAAAAGATGCAAACTCTTAGAATATTGTCTTTTATAGTCGGTAACAAGAATTTAGTTTCTAGCGTAGTATACTGGAGAGTGCTTTAGCGTTATGGTTAGAGCAGCGGTCTCGTAATCCGTGATGATTTGAAGCTGTGGGTTCGACTCCCCGTAGCTGCAGAATGCTTGGGAAACCAGATGCTTGCTTATCCCATGTTTCGTGCCCCCGAAGACTAAATAAGGAGCCGTCTTTGATTAGAAGATTCCGGAATGAATGGCCGGAGAAATCTAGTATTATTGTGATAGGAGGATACACAAAAATGAATACTCTTTAAATGCTGGAGAGTGGAGGGGTGGGGTTATAGAAAACGAAATATTGTAAAGAGACCGCTCCCAGCCCACTGAATTTCCATTCATTTGTATATAATATCGCTGCTCTGCTTATAAACATAGCTCTTGCTACAATTATAGGTAAAAACAAAATATGTAAGGACCATATCCAGTCCACCATTGTTATTTGTATATTCCTGTACAAAAGTGTTCTGCAGCGTTCGCAGCAGCAAAAAAGTTAAACTTTGGCGTTCGACGGTCCTCCGGCCTAGTGGAGGCATCAATAAGAGGAACGCATGCATTTTAAATAGAAGTTACATTAAAAATAGCAGAACTTTATGGAAAATATGGTCATTATTATGGTAGTCTGATTGGAAAATTGACGGTTTCTGAAGCCTAGAGTTTTAAAGTTTGTTTATTAATTTTACGAAACACGAGATCAAATATGTTTGGAGCGAAGAAGTGAGACGAAGGAATCATAGGAAGTGGGACTTCATAGCACAGCACCAGGGAGTGGAGGCGGAGAATCAGAACAAATTTGCAAGAAATCTTTCTTCGGGGGATTCGAACCATCGACCTCTAGCTTGTGAGGCGAAGTTTCTAATCACTGGGCCACCAAGCCTAGCTAAGGAATGCTACTAAATTGGTGATACTATTGAACAACTTGTAAAAAATCATCGTTCTACGATTATATCCCAATGCAAAAAAGAATAACGGAGTGTCTTTTGCGTATTTTGGTACCTGTCGTCTAAACTGCGCTATTCTAAACTTTGAAACAGTGTTTGTCCTATATTGATGGAGACAGGTCGGCATCAGCAAACATTAGAAAAATGGACTATACAGTAACATTGAGGGCCTAATTTTGCATAAACAATCAGTAATATCGACCTTCCAGCTACTATGTCTCCGAGAAACCGATCTAGGTTGCTTTAGCGTTGCATGTAGTTGGATAAGGCTCGGTTCTCCTTAAAAGCTACCGCGAAAGTTGCATAGTTTTCCGGTTAGATGATATATTCGCTCATATGTTAGTCTAGAAAAACAGAGAACTTTGATATTCTTCGGAAAATCTAGAATTTCAGTGAGCAGATTATATTTTTCTGCCAAATAACAAAGTTTCTAGTAAACAAAGTACGGAAGTGGACATTTAAGCCCGAGGTTCCTAGAGGACCAGAAACTAAAAATGGACTAATTGATTACTTGAAGTGTTGTGGTTAGGTTTTCTTTAAAGTATGGTGGAAGTTCTTAAATTGAAAACTATTGGCATAAACGAGAGCTGATTATCCGGTCGGTTAAGTTAACCAGCTTTGACATTAACAGACATGTTCGCGTGCGTTAAATTTAAATATCCGAAAAGTTTCTCAAATAAGAATTGTAACTCATTATTTGCAATGAGTACCTTTTCAGACAAAAGGATCCAGCCCCTAACAAAATCTAATAACCGCGGTTATCCGGAGTCGGCAACAACCCTTTACCATGGTTTCGAACTCGGAAACTCCTACTTCCGGATTTTCCTAATCTAATCCCTCACCACCAGTTATAAGGTATGACTAACTACTAGCTGCTGTTTTGACTAGAAGGCGGAAAATTGGAAGCCGCGAGCCGAGTAATTATTTTTCCTCAAAACCCAGACAAAAACAATTTTCCACAATTAACAGACTGAACCATACAATTTTCGTTGTTTTCTGAATTTGGGCTAGGCGAATGGTAAATCAATATGGAATTGATAGAATAGAACTAAAACAGGATTCAAATAAAAAGAGGCGCTGTTGATGAATTAAAAGATCCATTTTCCATTCAAATATTGTAAAATACGCAACTTTTTAATTAAAATACGCAGAAGACACAGCCTCTCTACTCTTGAAAACACTATAGTAAACTCTTTGTGCACAGGCTTTTGGAGTATGTCTCGGCTCGAAAAACTTATTTTGAAGGGTAACTTGAGGTCGTACTGAAGTAATAACAGGATAACGATTGTATTTTATGCAAATAGTAAAGCGGATAGATTGACCTAGCGCATCAAATGCTGGTTATTGATGAAAGTATCCCAATCTTATTACGAATGGCTGGCCAACATCCCAAAACTACCAGAGATTAAAGCAAAAGTAACAAGAAATAAATGGAACTGGTCACAACATGTTGCTAACATCAGCCCTGAACGTTGGACCCGCCGTCTAATCGAATGGAGACCCATGCGACCAATGGGAAGACCAAATAGAAGATGGAGGGATCAATTCAAGGAACAGCTAGGAGAAGTTTGGATTCAAACGGCACGAAGTGAACCGAGAGCTTGGAAAGAAAGCATCAACAATTAGATAGCTATAATCTTGAGTATTGAATAAATTATTAATACATTATTAATACATTATTAATATCTCGAGTCTAGTCTTTATCAATGGCTGGGTTTCCAGCGCAAGATACTAGGAAGCAGTGGGAGTAATATACAAATGAATAGAAAATCTGTGGATTGAGAGCCTTTTCTGCAAAAGTACATTCATTTTATATAACACCACTTCTCTACAGGATACTGCGCGGCAAAGTTATTTCCTGATTCAGATACATATTATAAAAGTTGTTTTTAGCATAGAGTATTCCAACAATACTCACACAGATCTGGAAGTGTCTTTCCTTTCAACAAGAAGTATAAACAAGAGAAATGATGAAATGTTCGATAATAATATGCATAATGCTGCACTCATCGACACAGCCCATAATTAGACGTAGTATCTAGATGTGCCGTAGCGTAAATTAAGAGTTGCGGTGTGAATAAATCAACGAGGAAGAGCCAATTCACTAATTATGGTGAGCCTAATTAGAGCAGCATGGTCGCTAGTGTGATGTAACAAGTAAGACCAAATATATGTCCAGCTAAATATCGGTTCAGGTTTGTCGGGGAAATATAATCTGTATCAAGAGCTAGGCGTCCTTCGCACTCTCTTGAGTAGGATATAGTTTGGATATAGTCCATATCAAAACAAAGACGGCTATGAGCGGTGTTGTTTAAAGTCTTAAGAATCGCTCGTTCTGTGGTAAAATAAACTTGCATTATATGGTACGATGCGATGTATCATGTCCAGAAAAAGACAATACGCAATTGCAGAAGCCCATGTACACCACCGCGCACAGAGGTCTTTTGTTTGTTATAGACTATACAGACTGTAGTTTAACATTTTTCAAAGTGTTTATCTTTTCTTTTTTTTATTTATCACAATCTTTAAATATATCTTGAATTAACGTAGAGTATGAAAAGTAGTCTAATTACGTTAATAGAGTAATGTTTTCGAAGAAAACTTTACTTTTACTAGAAATTCTGAAACAAAATAACGTTTGAGAAATATTTTTTCAATAAAAGCGAGCTAAAGTTCCCACACAACGAGAAAATAGGAGAAAAGTTAAATGAAAAATAGATTACAAAATAATAAATTCTTTTCTAGGACTCAAATTACAATGGGTTTTTTATGGAATTTGTGGGATTCTTTGGAAATAGAACCGCCAAAAAGAGACCTTTTTTGGACCAAAAATTTGGAATCGCCTTCAAAACAGTTCTATTTTTTGGTAGTAAAAAATTCAGTACTTCATTAGAATAACATTCCGCTAGCAATGTACCACTGCTTCGTAAAAAGACTTACAACGGTTCACATCATCTCATTAATGAGAAAACGATCCAACAATAAATTTTTGCCAGATTTTATTTAGATTAATTTCCAAAAATGTAACTTTTAAGAAGAATCAATATCCGTAAGGTGATCGTGCATGCATTCTAACTTACCACAAGATGATTGGTTGAAGGTTCCTGGATGTCCCGGTTCTTTCTGGAGTTGTGAGGGGGTAGTGGTTACGAATGATCCCGATGAGAACAGACGAATCCTCTCACCCATCTGAAAATAATCAATAAATTTATTGTAATATCGCTTTTATGACAATACGATTCATTTCAAGATTGGAGTTTCTAAACAGTAGTTCAGCCGATTCCGCGGCCTAGGACCCAGAATGGTGGTTTTCAAAGAAGGTTGCAAGCAAGTTTTAAGTCAACATACGAAAAGATATGATGTACATTTAATAATAGGAAACACACCATTAGTTTCTATGAGTGGTATAGAACATATAATAAATGAGTGAAAATGCTATTATTCGGTTAACTGAGAGTTCCTTTTAGAGAAGTGTTCAATGTTGCATTGCTAAGTGGTAGGATTAGACAGCAGCTTATTAAATGAAAGTATATCTTTAACTACGAAGGGAGTTTGTAACTATAGATTCAAAAGTAATACGGCCGGGTTAATAAGCAATAGTGTTGCAATATTTTGTGGTCTGAGTAAGGCAGAGCGAAAGCAAGTTTGCAATCTGCTAACATCGCGCGCGTAGAATGCCAGCAGATGCAGTGTTAAAAATAACGAAATACTCAGCATACACGGTCTCATTACTTTTGAATCTGACTATACTAACTGCAGTTTATATTAAAAACCAGTGAAAGCAGAACCGTTCAAAAAAAATATTCAAAAAAAAAATAACTATTTAGAACTGAAATATTTTGCAGTTTATATCGTTGGGCCCAGAACAGTTGGCTCAATTCTAAAATACCTTTAAACTTTTAAACAACTACAGTTTAAATTCCCGCGTATGTGATTCTGTCCAAACCGCAAGTAAGAGTGCACTACACAAATCCCAGACAAAACTTCGGAAAAAGCGAAGCGAAGCTGTATCGCTCATATGGCACGGTGCATTTTTAATATGTAGTTGCATTAAAAGTACAGAAACATACTTAGAACTACTTTGAATAGCTGGGTTGTTGGTTAAACAGACTTCAGCGGCTCGTGTTTCGATTTTGATATGGGATAAGTCTGTTAACACCTCCTTAACACGGTCGATTAGCGAAACTACTCGAGGAATCTAACATGTGATCATGAACTTTTTGTTTGTGAAACTCTTCGTGTCAAGCTAATCCCCGTGGCGAGAGACTGCTTCTATATATTTTATTAGAAGAGACTGCAGACATTTAGTTCTGAACATCAAAACAACAGCTGTGTTAGCGCCCAGCCTAAGCAGCCAGGCAGTGTTGTATATTGTTTTTCAACTTTTCTTTCTGGCTTGGAAGAATAAGCTGGAGCGGTGCCAAATAATTAGAGCGCTGCCAGGTGAAATAATTTATGTTCTTGGAGGTTTGTAAACAATTTTGTGGGAAACAAACATTGGAGCTAGTTTTGGTTTTACGATGTGTTTCAGAAGAAGTAGTCAGGGCTGCGCATGTGAAAGGTCGGGTCGGGCCGAGATTTTGAAGGGCCTGAGCTGGGCCGGCCCGGACCGGTTGGCCCGGTGACGTCACTGTTGGAGGTTAAAAGGCATTATGTTTTTTTAATGACCGAGCCGGCTCGTACGCAGCTCTGGATAAAGTGTGTTTTAAAAAGTTAATAGATGTATTCTTCACAGTTATAAGTTAGTTTTGACAGAAAAGCGGTGTATACAGCTGAAAAATAGTTGAAAATTCGTATTATTGTTTCTGTAGCTGTATTTAATTGAAATAGAAATAGTTATGGTTCAAACAAATGAATAAACTTTATGACAAAACTTTTGTTTTTCACCTATTTTCAGCGATAAGCAAACACTTATATTTAGCAAAAAAGTAGATAACATTGGGAGACAATGAAAAGCTTCCAAATATATTTAATGTGTGAAACAACATTATTTTTTTCGGTAAGAATAAAAATAACAGGCCAAAAACTTCGGAACAAACTTTCTATGACTTGCATATTCCAAGAATTGCAAGCCATCTTTTGGAGTTTTAAGAATGCACTCTCTGACTTTTATAAGCAAATTATTCTTTAAGGAAACAAATATAAGTAGTTTAGCTAGAAAGATTAGAACGATAGTTCGATTATGGTGCAGCAGATTTAATTGCCCCAGTAAAGATGATCAGTTAAGGAGAATCGTATAAATCAGGTTTAGGGAATGAATAAGATGTGAGACATTAGCCGCTAATGATTAGAGGGCCGGCCGGGGCCACAGTCGCAAATCTGAAAGTCAGCCAGTGATCGTTGCATAGAAACGCCCAGATGGGTGCCCGGGCAGTTTTTAACGTGCACGGGCATCTAAAAAGTGCCCGGGCACCCACTCGGGCTTTTCTGATCTAAGGTCACATGCCGTTGCAGATATTTTTAAAGAACAGGCAGGTTCTTTCCCATCCCTGGAATGAACGACATTAGAGGATTTTCGGAAGCTTTGGAATGCCAAATGTTTTGTGTAATTTTTTTGGTATAAATGGGATTCTTGTCCGCTAAAAGAAAGAAACTGAAATGCTTTAAAAATACCTAGAATACTGTAGATTTACTACAGATTGGATGATATTCTTACCAAAAGCTTGCAAAGTCTTTAAGTCCTATATGAATGAAACTTACTTTCCAACTTTAAGGACATGGGCCCCTAGATAATGTAGTAGCTTATGATTACGAAAACCCGGAACAAAAGGTTAAAAGCTGACGAAATTGTCATTAATATCTAATAGCGGTAGCTATAAAGAACAACAAAAAAGTTCGAAAGTTGCTGGAAGTGATGGTCATGTTAGAAATGATATAGAAACGCCCGGGTGGGGGCCGGGCAGTTTTTAGCCTGCCCGGGCAACAATCCGCAACTACTCGGGCATCTAAAAACTACCCGGGCTTTCCAATACTACGGCCACAGGGGAGCAACATTGTTATATGAGAATGAATTGAAAATGCCTGGATTGGTAGCCTGATCTTACAAAGTACATTCATTTCAATCTACAGCTGTGAATGTAGCATTTGATATATACTATAAACTATACTATATATAAATTCAATTGAATGTGCCAGTATCGCGTGCTCATTATGATCCAAATTAGGTTTTCCAAAACTAGTTAACTTTTTTAAAGTTCCTTATAAGTGTAACTTATAAAATGAGTAAATAATAAGTATGAGTAAGCATTTAAGACAAGTACAATACTAGATATCAGAACTCTTCTCGAGACAAGGAAGTTAAACTGTTTCTTTTTGGGAGAACGAAAATATTGGACTAGAGCGGAAATGAGTCCTCGATTTGGCAAAATACTTGGCCTACTCAAACTTTTCTCATTTCAGTTTTTCAAAACAAAAGTGCTTATTAGTGTAGCGAAACTCGTCTGGCTGGCTCCTATGAGAATTGGAATGAAGATGTCTTAAAAAAGTCTCAGAGCACTCTAGGACGTCGGAATCAAGAGGTTCAGGGAAGATGTGTTCGGGGTTGTAACGGCTGGCCCTTGGTCAAAGTTTTTCGGCCAGGATCGAACTGTCTTTGGACTGTTCTATGTAGTTCAAATATTCGCAAGCGTAAATAAGTAGGACTTCAGGTACCAATTACATATTTAAGCAAGTTTTCCATTTGCACGATTTCAAAACGTAACAATGAACATAGGTTCTTTGAAATTACACCTGGTTGAGAACAATTCCTTGTGTGGCGAAAAAACTACGAAAAATAGTTGGGAAAGTCGGTTCATTCAATGAAAAATTCATATATATATTCAAAGAAGTTTATTGCTACCCTTAAAACAAGTATAAATAGGAAAAGTAACTATACGTCAGACTAAACTATAATAGTATTCGTAAAATGAGGAAGTCAGCTTTGAGTGGCCGGACTTCCCCTTGGGATGGCCGAATATCATTATCACGTAGTTGTTTGTCAGGCGCCAGTTAGCCAAACCCACTCATTTAAGTCAAATATCGCCAATTATTATAATATTTGTATAATTTATATAATAAAATAATTAGGATGTGTTCAAATATGGAAATACGTTTCGAGAAGTGAAAAGCTCTTTCAAAAGTTGCAGGAGTTATAGTCGGCCGAATAATCGCTTGCAGCTAAAGGTCTAAAAAAATTGAATTGGAGTACCGATTTGCTCTAATTCTTCTAATAAGATCTAAAAAAATTGCAGTTCGTACCGTAACCCTTTGCAACAGATTAGTCCACGGGCTATATAACTATTCGTGCACCCGAAGATTGAATGTTAGAAAGGAGCCGTCTCAGCTTAGAAGATTTCGGAATGGATGGCCGAAACCCTGCCTTCAAGAGATCTATTATTGTGCTACGAGTGAGATAGGAAATAAAATACTTTTTATCAAATACTATAGAAAGATTCCACAAGTTGTTTTTAACATAGAGCTGTAAGCTGATATGATAAGCATAGATACATCATTATAAGTCTCCATTCAAGTAGTATACCGAGTTCGGACTACGGAAAATACTTTAAACACATTTTGTTAAAGTGTTTTCATCAAAATGATAACTTCTAAAGCTAATACATCAAATATCTACTAAATTGCATACCAGAAACATAATTTTAAAAGATCTATGATTTTGTACTACAACGGCTTAAAGAATAGGAAGTATATTACATTTTTAAGCACGCTATTTTTAGTACTCTTCCAGCACGGACTACCTACATAATAGCCTTTGCAAGCAGGACAGCGGAATTTTTAGATTGAAAGGAAGAAATTATTTTGTGTAGTCCCAGAAGTGTTTTAAATACTTTCCAGAATCTATTAAATATATTATATAAAGATATAAAAGTGTGTTCTAAAAGTGTGAAACGTGCAGAGTACTTCGGAAAGGCTGAATATTTTCTGAGTTGCTTACGCTTCATTTCGCTCATAGGTTGTAACAGAACGAAACACTTAAAAATACTTCCGCTACACTTTTAAATTGAAAATTGAGTGTATTATTCAAAAAGCTACAATTATTCGGATTAATCGATTTTTAAAATAGAGAAGTCTCAAAATTGTTTAGAATGACTTCCATAAAATGTTTTGAACTTATTTATTAGAACGTTGTGAAATACACGGTGGAAATATGATCCAGATTAGGAATTCTTTATTTCATCAACAAAAACATGCAGTTTCTTTGATATTGCGGTTTCAGATCTTGAAATTCATTCGAAAAAGTTGAAATCTTTCCGTAGATAGCAAAAAGGTAAGCTTTTCCTTGCAAAAATTCAATGTTTTTCAAACGAGGTTAGCAATGTCCAGCAATGGCCACATTCCTCCCCAAAAGTACAAGTACAAAGTTTAAAGCAAGAGTAATACTGTTATCTTATTTTTCATTTAATTGTACTTTCGGAAAAATAAAAATATTATTATTAGAAGCCTTCAAAACAGTTAGTTTTCCAAAATTCCGATCGTTTTTCTCCTCTTTAGCTTCAAAACTAATCCAAACAAGGAAAATTTAGAAATTAGTCCGGGTGTAAAATATTCCCGACCCTCCGTCGAGCATCATTCCTGTGTTGTGGTTTGCTGATGTTGGAATTCCGGGTAGTCTTTTGGTGGCGGGCTCCAGGCTCCGCCCATAATCCAATGATCTAAACGGCAAATTCCGATGGTGCCGGCAACAAAACGTAAACAATAGTACATGGATATCATGCTGGAACGACGCTGGTCCTATTATATTTTTGTTTTATTGCAGGGTAACAATAGGTTTGTAATAGGTGAGAGATTCTGCGGTTAATAGAAGTCCTCCCGATGCAGACATCATTATCGATGAGAAGTTTATAGTTCGTTTTAAACAAGAGAGATAGTCAGATGAAATGGTTGTTACAGGTGTCGACCTCACCAGGGCAGGTAAAATGCTCAAATTTTCGGCCCCCCCCCCCCCACCGTGAAATTCCCAGCCTTGGACATCACGTTTAATACAGATTATCAAATCCTCAACCGTAGGGTCATAAACGGGAGCTACTAGCTACGGTGCCAAAAAAGCTGAACCGATTGTTTACATATTTTTCAAATCATACATTCATGTTTAAGTAACTATCTATTGCCGGCCGTCGCGTCTTATAAAGGTTAAAGGTCAGGCGCTCTATTGCCAACGCGCAAAATTGAAAATTGAAAATTCAAAAATATTCGCAATTTTGTATAAGACTACTATGTCTATCAATACGTAGTTGGTTTGGAGTAAACTACACTGTTAAAACGCTTTTTCGTAAAATGAACCTCGAATCAGAACTTCTTGAATTTCAAAGGTCAATGAAATTTTCTCTCTTTTTGTGCGGAAACCTTTGCGGCTCCTAATTCGGCTGTAGTACAAAGTCGGGACGCTCATTGGCAAAGTCTTTAAAGTAGGAAAAGGCAATTCTGAATGATTTATGAGCCGCAGCCGGCGGAGGGGCGGCGTTCCGAGAAGTTTTTGGATTCTTGAGCAGTTTGACACGAAGAATGATGGACTACTGAACTGAGAAGGATGAGGAACTCGCCTTTTAGGGGGTAAGAAGTTCGTTGTTTTCGGAAATGGAATGGGGAAGTACAAGTTTTCATCTTATAAAATATGTATTTTGAATATTTCTAGTTATGTTAGGTACGCGAACCAGGAAGCTAATAATATTTTGTGTTGTAGGGTTAAAAGGTAAAAGGTTCTTTTCTCAAGAGTCAAGAGTCCATAGAAAGAATCTCCCGCAACATAGGTGCTTTGTCATGCAATTTCCGCTAGTCAGAGATTTCGTCTCATGTCTCCGCTCCGAACGTCTCAGATCCCGTGTTTCTTAAATTTTAATAAACAAATTCAAAATATCAACTATCTTTCTCATTTTGCAAAGATTTGACAATTCAGACTCTGTAAAGACTAGTTAGGTCTAGTAATGCAGCGTATAGTTAGCTCCTGTGGCCGTAGTATATAAACGCCTTGATGGGTGCCCGGGCAGTTTTTGTGCGATTATATACTACGGCCACTGAGGAGTAATCCATGGTACTGTTTTGGGCATAAAACAAAATCACAAACATTTCACCAAACACGGAAATAAAGACTGATTTTGAATAGTAAATAAAGCTTTTTACAACTTTTCCATTTCAAACTTCACGAATTTCACGTATTGTCCAACTTTCCTGCTAGGTAGACTTTTGAATAGGTCCGCTGCTTTGATTCCTCAAAAGCATAAAATACGACCTTTCTGAGCGGCGAATAATGTTGTTTTTGTGGCGGTCTGAGAAATTTATCCGTCGAGAATACCAAATATGGCCAGAAATGCGAGAAGTTGGTGTTAAAAACAAAGAAAAAGATATATGAGAGGGAAATTGGCTGGTTCAGGGGCAAAAACATACTTATTGTTTTTAGGGAAATCGAAGAACTAGTGTGGTGGATACAACATTTCTCATTTATAGTATACAGCAAAAGGTACTGCAGTATATTGGAGAGAGCGGTGTTAGGTTAAAAGAAATGCACATTCGAAGCAAATAATCCGAATCCAACGATGATCACATTTGTATATAGTCCATCTCAAGACCTTAGTTTCCAGCGCCGCATCACGAGCGGGGAGCAGTGTTATAAAAAATGAATGTACTTTAAGAAACTTAAAGAAAACGCACCACGTCGACCGATTT
This sequence comes from Phasmarhabditis papillosa, assembly GCA_034691345.1. Taxonomy (NCBI): domain Eukaryota; kingdom Metazoa; phylum Nematoda; class Chromadorea; order Rhabditida; family Rhabditidae; genus Pellioditis; species Pellioditis papillosa. The sequence continues at coordinate 23,160 of JAQGAV010000149.1, read as the reverse complement.
TAGATTAATTTTCAATAACACTGCACCCCGCTCGTGATACCGCGCTGGAAACATAGTTCTTGAGATAGACTATATAACGCCGCATTTCCCCATAAAACTGCGCTCGAACCCTAGTTGACACAGACTATAGTTTTATAAACTGTGGCTTCCACGGTAGATTACAAGGAACATTAAATATTTCATGGCAAAAAACTGAGAATATTTCTATCTTCTAAAAATACTTATCTTAAAAAGATGTTGAAAAAACACAGCGGAAAGTACAATAGCGGCTCCTCAAAAAATCGCGTGACAGTCTAAAATTAGGCGCCCCAAGGGGGGAATTGCATCGTTTCTAAATTGTTTACTAGCTAAGATGTTGAAGGGGAAAACTAAGTTTGTTAGAGAAAAGCGGCCCCGACCAAGCTCTGAATAATTCTAGTGAACTCCGACGTCTCGTCCGAGCACCTATTGTGAATAGAGCGCTGTTTTTGGTCTGTACCAAAACAAATTTGTTGGTTTCATTGGAGTGGATTCAGGAACTAAGATTTAGAAAGAGTGATCACAAGTATCAATTTCTTCTTTGCCAGCACGGTAATAATAGTTATAGTTTATTTGAAGACCAGGGGGTGATATATTAGCCGCGGTGTTACATAAAGGACGCCGTTAAGTTTTTTAAAGAGAGTTATTAATATATGAATAACTATAGTATGTAGCAATATATAGGTTTTAACAGAAGTATCTTCGAAAACATCGGTGTTATATAATATAAATGGAAATTCAGTGGATTTTCTCTGAAAGTATATTTCAGACCACCTATCCCTGGATAATACGCTGGATACCCATCTATCGCCACAGCTTATATATATATAACTTGCTGGTACCGGATCGTAAAGTTGTTCTTACCCACTCGTACCCAGTGGGTACGAACCACTTTACGATCCGGAGCAAGATAGGGCAGTTTTTGCTCGTCCCTACTAGTAAATTTGCTCGTATCTGGTCAACCAGAGTAATAACTAACCTCGTAGAACAATGACCTCTTTCTTGAACGTCTACAGCTGGTTTTCAACTGAAAATAGATATGTTAATTACCGGGAAAACAAAAGATTCTAAACTATTTAAGAGACCAATCTTTTCCCTCAGTCAAACAAGGCAGTAAGGATCATTTTCCGCAAAATAACACTGACGCCTTCGCCGAAAATAGCCGGCGGACAATTTTTGTTGTTGCCCCCAGCAGCATTCTTGGTTTCTAGAAGGGAGAAGGCCACCACACACAAAATAACGTTATTTTGGAGTTTGCCAAGAGCAGCAGACTTATTTCAGCGCCAATTCTAGCGTCTTTGCAAATAAACAAAAGTGTCGGAGACGGGCAGCGCCATCCGTCGGAAATCTTGGTTTGGAGCAGGTCTCGAAATTTAGGGGGCCAATCCGGACCGATGTAGTCGGCGGACTAATCGCATTACGGTACGAACTACAAATTTGTTAGAGTTTATTGAAGCAAGTGGAGCAAACCTATGATCTAATTGAATTCAGTAGACTTTAGCTGCAAGCGATTGGTCCGCCGACTATATATCGTAAATCGACCAGACCGGGCCTGTTCAAGCCGAAACTTTTTGATCACCGGACGGTCCGGTGCAGTCCCGGTTAGGTTACTGATGATATATGTTAAGTTTACCTATGATAATTAGTTTCCTAGAGGTTTGAATGGTTTAAAGTTTCGAATATCGGTGTTTTCAAGATCAGAGAATGATCCAACTTCAAAGTTTCAATTATATTCTAAACCTAGCTTTTCAAAATGAATCCACAAATGCATAAAAGAACTGAAAAGCTTAGTAGGAGTTCCGACCTCCTCGGCAAGCTATTAGCAGTGCCAAAGAAACACAGTAGCTACTTTTGTTGGCGCCAGTAAGTCAAGTGGATGTTGATCCAGAGTACTGCTTTTGCATGTAGCGCTATTTAGTTTACAAGATTTTGGAAAAAAACTTTTGGTTGAATATTTTTGAACTAGTTTTTATGAAACTACTATAGTCTGTAACAAGAGCTAAGTTTCCAGCGCTGTGTACTACAGATCAGTGGTGTTATTTAAAAATGAAGGTATAGTTGGTGGATTGAAAGCTTTAAAATTCCTCAAAACTACATTGATTTCTGTTTAATATTGCATTTCTATGGGATACTGGGTTGATAACATAGCTTCTAATACAGACAATATTAGGGAACTAAATACTTTTCTCATTAAGAAAGATATCTCAGTTTCTGGTGAGCCTAGATGATAGAAGATTCATTATGTTCCAAATATTTGTGTTTGGATTCATTAAAGCCCTTGTTTGTCGCTTTCCAGTTACCAAATATACAACTTTTAAATGTAGTCTCCTGTTAAAAACGAATGATAGCGGTAAAGGCTGCCAAAGGTTGGAGATGCTTGGAAACAAGATTATGGGAAACAATATTTTGAATCTTGAGATTATATATTCGAAACCCGTAATATACAGGAAATTAAATTCAGTTTAATACAATACCTGCCGTTTGTAACACGGCGGTGTTACAAAAGAGCCAATAAAAACTTCACAATGTCGAACTTCCTATCGAAATTTTGCAAAACTGCGCAGCCAGGTGCCACGGTGCGATGCAATCTAGGTTCAACAATGGACTAAAATATTTTATCCCAGTCAATAGCATTCTCGAAATAATTCAAAAAACCAAAGATTGCTCTTATTTTTCTAAAAAACTTCCAATTTTTGGGCTATTTTCTCATGGTCTTAATTGCTGGACACAGCAAAACATCATTGAAAGAGACGGTGTTCAAAAAAAAGTACTCGCACTCGCCATTTTCGACCCCGCCAAAAACACTTTAGACGACCGCACCTCTCGAAAATATCAGCTGCTGCTCGTACACGTAGTGGCACTGAGAGTTTTTGGTTTAAAAAGAAAATCTTTTTGAAGGTTTTCAGACCCAAAAAGGAAATATCAAGTAAGAAAAGTTAAAATTTATCTTCAAAGCCAAGGCTATACCAATAGATCTCCCCGGTAAATAATGATGAACGGAACTAGAGTGGAGTTATTTTTCTATAACACCGCTCCTGCCACAGGATACGGCGCTTGTAACCCAGCTGCTACCTACAATAAAAGTTATGATGAACTGTAGAAACTGCGGAATCCATATAATATCCTAGTTACTTGCAGGAAGCGCTCCACAGCCGAGAAAACTGAAGACGCTTAGTCTACTCTTCATATGCATTCCTTTTGATTACTTAGTTTAAATAAATTATAAATAACTAACTCTGCCTAAGAAAATTTTAGAACAAATTCCTAATTTCACCCTTCTCAGCCTCTTCATCCATACCTATGCCCAGTAGCTAACCGAATTTTAAACAACCTATTTGGTCAGATTCTGTTCAGAGTAATTGAAACGGGGTAAAACAATTCTTCATTTTCATGTTCACTATAACGGACAACGAGCCGGGCCCGACCATTCGCAGTGTGAGGATGTCCGGGCCGGACAGATGTCTACCCAATATTGTTCCCCTAAGTTCAGAACCCCCCACTAGTCTCACCTGGCTCTCGCTTCCACTGGGACTCGGCGCGTTATCGTCTGAAAAACAGAAAAGTTGAAAATTTCAAATAAAACTTCATAAATATTAAATTTCGTGAATGGAACGTCGATTACGATTACTTTTAAATAACAAAGCTACTCCATAGCTTAAAAACTATGTTTTAACTTATATAAAAGTAACGTTAAACTTAAAATATTGTTTAGCTAAGTTCAATATATCTTTCACTTTTTAATTACAACTTTATAATACTATTAAAACAATTTATATATTCAAAATAACTTTAAAATTAAAACTGAAAGATCTGTCAAGATTATCGGATTCGCAAAATGAACGCCGTGAGTGGTACAGCGAATCAACAAAAACAAAGCAGTGACGAGAGAGCATCGCTCTCTGTTTAATAGAAGAGAATGCAGACAACCGGTTAAACACAGGGCGGTCACGAGGCATTATCCGGAAGATGGATAACATATCGGTATCAGTAGTGTACGGGATCCCTTCAAAATACAGGATTCCTGCCCTTTTAGCAAAAATTCCTGGTACAAGAATACCGAGCTTCCCCTAAGATAATTTATCCGCTCGGATTTCCAATTACCAAGAACATTGGTTTAAAGGTACCTAGACAGTTAATTAATGATATCTGTATAATTACATATTTTAACTTTAATTGAAAGCTGAAAGCTTAAACTGGTTTTTCCATCAGATTCAGCGTAGTCGAATTACTAACAATAAGAAATATGGTATACATTATGGAAAAGTTCTGAATTTGATGGAAAAAAATCTACTTTTACTCGATTTTTGTAATTGATCAAAAACCCATGTCTAGGCACCTTTAATACTACATTTTTCTTCACCGTTTTCCCGTACTGTTTTATGTTAAAAGGCCATTAAAATAGGTCATTGTACCAAATTTCTCTTGAAAACCATTGTATTTGGGTTAGAAAATAGAATTGCATAAATGTACTTCGGGGATAAAAAAGTAAATCTAAAAACTGCACGAGAATCATGGTTATAATAACAATGAATCAAAATGGGCTGAGACATTTTGCAATTGTGAAACTTGTGAGAAACACAAAATGTAGATCTCCATAACATTTCGGATAAATGAACTTAGGGATTCCTTTCCGCGAACTAATCCTCTACTTAACATTTATATAATCCCTCTATATAACAGATAATCTTGCAAATATTCTTTTTAGATGTGCTCTTACTCGGGATGAGGGCCTAATCTCTAGGAAATGCAATCAATTTGGAAGACTCAAGAAACTAAAGAAATCAAGAATTTTTAGACTATCAAAAAGCAACTTCATCAAAATAATAATCTCAATTACAGAGGAACAACATTTTTTATTTAATAGTCTGATCTAGAGCTGGCAGTATCATGGAGACAACGGAGTTAATAAAAATCTTTGGATTGAACTTTCTGCACCAGTTCATAAATTCCAATCCAACACGGCTATTCTCCAGAAAAATGCGCTAACAACGTATATATTGTTACAGACAGTATATCTTTGATAAGCCTCGTGAACCATACCGATAAATATGTTGCCAGCGCAACTGCTATAGTCCGTTTCAAAACCTAGACTGTATTGAGCCCCCCTTATATGATGCTCGGTGCTGTAAATTTTGTCTTCAAAAGTTTTCCAGCTGGAAGGCATTTTCTAGCGAATTTGATCGCAAATTTAGCAACGCCGCGCATCGTATGAGGCCATCGCAATGTAGTCTAGGTTTTGGAACAGACTATACCTTAACAACCTTTTAGATTTTGAATAATACATTAAACATGTTCCCCTTATGTCTTACCAATATGATTCAATTGTAGATCATATAATCCGTGAAATGTAGCTGATTTAGTAGGTGTACCATCTATTTTGTCACGGCGTTTCGTTCTGTCCTTACGCTGGTCTCCCGACTGTGGTAAAAGTGACTCTTCTTCGATTATACCTAGACGCTCACCCTGAAAATTTTAATATTTCACTTTTTTATATTTGGAATAGGCAGGATTTCGAATGTTATTAGATTTTTGGGACCGGAGATCTCATTACACTAGGTAATGTCCAAAGCGAGACTATAGTAACTGACTATATTATACAAATAGTTTTATCATACAAAACCCACTTTTATTGCCGACCATCGTACATACTAGTATTATCTTGGATGTTCCCCGAGTACGCTCAACCCCTAGTTACATAATAAAAAAATTGTCTCTAAACCGGATACTTCAATTTTCTAGAAGAAAACCAGGGAGTTCAGTCAAGTTAGGTCTTTTTCTATAGTTTTTGGCAGAAATTTGTCATTTTTGTCTTTCGGGGGTCACATTTCCATCCCTCAAAAGGGAAGCCCTAGGGAAGACCACCAATTCATCAACAAACGATAGAAAAGAGCTGCAAAACAGGAATATGACTCTTTTTTGGAATAACAGAGTTATAAAAATAATAAAGTTTATATTAACTGCGTAATTACTATGAAAATACGAGATTTACTTAAAGGGGCACGGTTTTCTTCACCAAAGCAACAAAGAAAAGTCTCCTTTAAGTTTCCTTATACTCTTAGATTTTCAGTAAGAATAAGAGTACCTAGAAACAAGATATAGTCTATAGCAGAAGCTAGGCTTTCAGCGCAGTATCCAGAAGAGATGTGATGTTATTGAAAAATGAATGTACTTTTGGTACAATTCACCAATTTTCCATTCATTTTCAGTAAACACTCCGTAGCTGCAGAAGGAAAGTGAAACCACCAGCTTATTTATCCCATGTTTAAAGATTGAATGTTAGAAAGGAGCCGTCTTTGCTCACAAGATTCCAGAATCAAAGGCAAACTCTGTGCCGAAGAAATCTACAGTTATTGCGTGATATGTGCGATTACAGGAAATAAATAACTTTATATCCGCACATATCACACAATAATTTAGTAAACACCGCTGTTCTCCAGAAGACTGTGCAGCACGCCTAACTTCTATACAGACTATATATGTTTGTGAGAACGAGAAAAACGTGTTTAATACCTAAATAAGACTAAAATAGATGAATGTAATCCTAAAAGTACAAAAATAAAGGTTAAGCTAACTTCTATGTAATAAATATGTACTTGGGTGCATTGTGGGTATATTAGAGTAATAGATTCACTTGGATCTTTCAGTGCGACCGTTAGTAATAAGCGATTTTTTATCTTTATGAGTTTATATTAATATAATGACATATACTGAAATACTGAAATAACTAGTAAACAGTAATAATATAGAAACTACTTCAAATAGGTTACCTAAGTCTGCGAGTCTAAAAACAAAAATAATGTTTCTGAATTCCGAACATTCCTAGGACGTTACAACCGCGTATTATTTAACCCCAAAACTAAAGGTTCTATTCAAAACCGATAGGTCCTAAGCGGAATTGGCTAACTCACCGTTTTGCTGCATATGATACCGGCGCGACGTATGTTCGGTTCCTTACCATCCATCTAGAATTTGAACATATGGAGAAATTAAGCAAAAAGACGGATATTTAAAGAAAATAATAAGAGAAAATAGAGCTGAAAAGGAGGAAACCGAGAGAAATTCGAATTAATGAGGCTAAATCGCCATCAATTTTAGGGTATTACAATTGAGATTGTGGGGATCACAGGCAGACGGGGGATGTAAAGAGGGCAGGCGGTGGTCAGCCGAAAAATGAATGAGAATAGGCAAAATAGGTTCGGGTAAGAGGTAATATTACTTTGTTTTTTGTTATATTTGAAGAGAATTTACGATTTTCAAAGTTGGAGTTGTTCAAAAACATTACAGTAACCCAGTAGCCCAGTCTTATGGTTAGAATCAAAGGGTAACTTGTGCATGATATTGCTCCCGAGATTGCTGGGACAGAACAAATTAATGAATGAAGTCTTTCAAATAGAAAACTTGCAAAAGAACTATATATTCTAAAACAGAAGAGTTGCTAAAGTACTGTATGCTATCGAATAAAATATATTTGGTTCCAAGAGTAAAGAGACCGTGTCTTCATAGAAGGAACTGTGTTGATCTTCAAAATAAATGGGATTGGAATTTTTAACACCGTTTGTTTACTTTAGAATTCAAATAAAGTTGCTAAAACTTCCTAAACACATGGTATATTGGGCGGACTAATTGCTTGCAGCTAACGGTCTAGAAAATTTGAATTGGAGCACAAATTTGCTCCAATTGCTCTAAAAAGATCTAATAAATTTGCAGTTCGTACCGTAACCGCTTGCAAGCGATTAGTCCACAACCATAACATCAACCTCAGCTAACCAAAATTTTACAAAGTACAATTATTCTGGCTTCAAATTAATTGCAAGCGCAGCTACTACTTCATAACACATTTTCAACACAAAATTCCCCTCAAAAACTTCTCAAGTGGTCTTATTTTGCATAAAACTCAGCGGCGTAAGCTCATTTAATCTTCCAACGGCCTATTCATCTTTACGTTTGAGTGCACCGGCGTCTAACAAGAGCCAACTAAGCCGACATCTTTTATATATCTTTAATTTCATCGGGAGCGCATATAAGAAGTGCCGAGACTAATAAGGTAGCGTAATGAGAAAATGTACGGTTTTTGAAAATGACATGAATAATTATATAAACCAGTCTTCATTTGCACAGTTTGGATTTGGGGACTCCAACTGATTCCAGCAATATGTGGAACACCATTTGTAAAAAACTGCGGAACGCGAATACATATTCTAGACGCTATGTAGTAATATAGATTTTCTAGAGAATTGAATTATTAGAAATGAACTTTAGAACACTAGCATGGTATTCAATAAGATTCATCTAACTAATAAATTTCTGCCGAATTTTGCGTTACTGTTCCCAAAGTAACGGAACGCAGAATTCTGCACATAGCTGACGGATACGATGAATCGAAATAACCTTTTTGGTTCGAACGATCATCAACTCCTTTTTTGGGAACATCCCTCAGAATAGGCTCCGCCCCTTTAATGAGTAATCGGTGCATATTTTATTATTAGGAAAGTGCGTCTGAAATTGGATGCAGCGAATTTCCCAATTGAAGCTATGGAGCAGCAGTCGCACTTTTGATTGAGAGCGAAGGCGAATGAATTTAGAGAAGAACATAGAAATAGACAAGAAAAGCCAGGATTTTAGATAGAAAGAATAGCCTAAAGGTATAAAGAAATATTGGAAAAAAGTTAAGAATATAAGGTAGTTCTTATATAAAAAAGAATATAAAATTTCTAGAAACAAATTGGTTATTAGGTGTTGCAAATATCCGTAAAGGAAAACCATCCTGTCGATTGTAGGCAAATGAGAGTTCCTTACTTGGAATGATATGTAAACGCACAGATACTCCTTAATGAAAAACTCCACGACTTTTCCATCAAGATATCACCATTTGATATCTCTGTTCTTTCCACTAGGGCGCGGAGAGCCGTAAGTCTTCAGTTTGTTTTGTATATTTGGCTAATATCATAATACATATCCCGTTAGCGGGTGCTTTAGCCTAGTGGTTAGAACAGCGGTCTCTGAATCCGCGAGGATTTGAGGCTGTGGGTTCGACTCCCAGTAACTGCAGAAGATTCCGGAATAAATGGCCGAAGCCCTGCCTCGACGAAAAATCTAGTATTATTGTGATACGAGAGATACAGGAAATGACATACTTTTTTTAACCGGTCAAGGTTTTGAAATGGATAGTTGAGATCACATCTGTCCAATGGTTCTAGTACGCTTATACTCAAAATTAATAAAAAGGTTAACGTGACAAGTCATTAATTTTATAACATAATTAACAATTGTTACTTTTAATTGAAGTTTGCAGGCGGCGTCGTCATTTTTTCACGCTTGGAATGTGAGCGAACTAGCAGGAAACGGATATAGAATGTGCGTGCCAAAGCAGAGCCAAATCGCTAGCCTATGACTCTGTCTTGTTAGTAAGGCGGAAGACCCAAACTGCATCTCTAGGGATTAAAAATGCCTATTTATATAATAATATTTGCCCGTATTTGGTCGATGAGATCAAAATAACAATGTTCGGAGAGTTTGGGGGGATTATTTACAAACTTCAAGAAATCGAATGTTCAAAATAAATAGTTTCTAAGTAATGATTGAAATTAGTTGTGGTTTTTAGATTACGCGATTGTTAGGTTTGCAGTTGGGTATCATGGGAGCAAAGGTGTTATATAAACATGAATGGACGATCAATTTATCGGTTCATTGCAAGCTTCTCTCGGAAATATTTTTCAATATTTTTCTCGAAAATAACATTAGCAATCTTCATACCGCGCTGGAAACGCAGCTCTAACAACGACTATTTCAACCAAAATTGGAAGGATATACTCGGGTGCAAATTGTTTTCCGAACTTCATTAGCAACAAAAGCGTGTGGGCAGCGTTGTTACATGAAACTGAATGCACTTTGAAGAAAAAGGCTCCAAATTAACCAAATTTCCACGGGCAGGTAAAAAACGGACAGTGCACCCACCCGGGCGTTCCTATACTACTGCCACAGGCAGGGCTGCCTATTTAAAAGGTCGACCCGGGCCGGGCTTGGCCGGGCTCAACGTTTCAACATTACCGGGCCACAGACTACTGTGATCGATACCTAGCTCTTGATACAGACTATATTTTTGATCATAGGGGCACAATAAATCTAAAGTCATTTGTGTTCTATCCAAATTTTGTGTGCATTGTCGGTTGTCATAGAGAAGCTCAAAATATGGGGGCTATTACCACTGGGATTGGCAGCTAATGCGATTTCATAACTAGTAGTTATATTTGTTTAGAAGCCATATTACGAACAAGGACTTAAAGAACTATATAATATATTTTCTATGTATATAAGCTTATAGGAAGTGAAGGTTGTAATATTCTTTTTTAAGATTAAATAAGCCGTAAAGTCTGCGTATTTTTATATTATAGTTGCGTATTTAGGAAACTTTGTATAGAAGAGAGTTGCAAAATGGACCTTTAAGTTTTTCAACACGGCACCTTTACTTTTGAATTTAACTATACCACCAGGGTTGCCAAATGACCTGGAGTTTGAGCATGGCAGAGTTTTTTTGGAAAATGAAAAACTGTTTGGATGCTCAAAGTCAGAACTCAAACCTTCTTAATCTAATAACGTTCAAATATTTCACATGAAGAGGTTTAAATTATCCAATACAAGAAAAATTCCATTTGAAACTGGTTTATCCCTCTTTACTCCAAAAAACTAGCTACCATCATTTAGCGGATGCGTTCGAGCTTGGTGAGAGACATAGCCAATTTATCCGAGTTTCAATTGTTTTTAGTGTCACAAAGTTGTTCCCAGGGGGTTGTGGGCAGCTTATTCTGAAAAATTAATAAGTTATCCGGCGTCACGTCACGTTTTCAATGAGAATATTGTTAATAAAAGTTATTTTTGTCTATCTTATAGGAATTTAATTAGGCTTTGTGACTAAAATAGGTAAAACTCAAAGCGGAGAACAGGACTGGGAAAGACAGACCGGGCCGGCCGTGCCTGCCTGTTTCTCAAATTTTTGAAATCGGGCCGGCCCGAAAAATTCCAAGCCGTGGTGGAGAAGTTTGTAGATTTGTACTCATTTAACGGGAACTTCCAAGCTCTTCCATTCAACCTACTGTCCACCTCGATACTAAGTTAGACCCACAACGGTTTGAAAGAAAATATACGATTTGAAAAACGTGAGATCATAAATGGATCCTTGAAACGTTCAAATTCCCTTTATTCAAAGACGTTGAGGAGGTTTTATTCCGCGTTTTTCTAATGTTAAAAATAGTTTGTATTCAGGAAATAAATACATCAGAATTCAAGATTTCACACCTTCTAAACTCAAAAGAAAGAATAAGTAAAGTTCAAATAATATAGCTGCATGTCACATAATCAGTAAACATAAAAAGCAAAAAACACGTTTGCAGAATAGAAAACTTCTAAGTTTTGCTACTATTTCCGGAAAACCTGGAGGTTTTCAATGATGAAACATTTTCTTTTCATACCCCCAATATATAGTCAGCGCCGAGAGTGATAACAGCGTGTCATTTGCGTATTTTAGGATTTTTAACACCGCTCCTGCAGGCAAAGTACTTGCAAAGTACAATATCGAACGGAGAGTAGCCGCCAGATGCTGGCGCGCTGCTCGTAAAAGAGTCTCAGACGAGCGTTACATTCTTTACACTCCAACATTACTCGTGGCGCTGACTATATTTGGATATATATCAAAGTATGGAAGCCGAACTCAGTAGTTCTCAGTCATTTTTGAGGTATCTACTCTTAAATCATTAAGAAAGCTAATATATATTATTATTACTATCAGTCAAGGTTTTTAAATAAACTTTACAGTCTGTGTCAATCGCAAGGTCGCAGTATCATGATAGGTAGCAGTGTTAAATAAATAGGAATGGAAAGATGCTCGGTTTAAAGCCGTTCATCAAATGTACATTCATTCTATAAATCACCGCTTATTCCTAAGATTCTGCGTTAGAAACCTAGCTCTTGTAGATAAGTATAGTCTGATTCAAGAGTAATAATGGAGTGTTAAAAAATTAATCATATTGAAAATGGCTCTGAAAGTATTCGAAAACCGAAAATATACGCAAAATTTCCCTGAAATACGCAAGTAACACTCCATTATTCATCTTGAATCACACTATAATACTAAAAGATTTAGAAACTCCTGTATCACAAATACGGATACATAAACAACTAGAATCGGATTTGTATCCGCAAAGCTCCGCCGAGTCCCCGATAATTAAAAAAGCTTTAGAAAAACAATCTATTAGAATAATATGTTTTGTAAAAAAGTTTACTAAATAACGAGAGAATAAGTGTATTACTAATGTTAATGGTGTAGTTTGATGTTTATGAAAAATTATACGTTTTAGGCGCTAATAGCTTGTTTTAGAGGGATGCAGGAAGTTAATTAGCAATATCGAAAAAAAAACTTCCCTTCAAAAAGATATGGGATTCTTTAGCAATAACAAGTTTGTTTGAAACATAAGATAAATGAATAAGTCGGAAACTTTGTATTAACGAAGGTTAGCATTTTGCGAAGTACAAATTGCTCAACCAAAGACCAAAACATGCTGATGATTCATATTTTATAAAGGAGTTCAAAACATTTAAAAATGATACAATTTTCACTAGCCGAATGAATGCGTAGCGACCAAACTTCTATTCGTTTTGAAAACAATCAAAAAAACTTCCGGGAAGTGCCCTGACTACTATAAAATTCAACAAAACTTGGTTCAAAGATCATTTCTAATGTATGATGAATTCCTTTTTAAATATCCTTTTTTGTTAAAAGGCGCTTCGTTTAACGCAACGACACCTCTAAATTGCACTCAGTCACGGAGGCTGTAATTTAATCCGTTTGAGGGGACACAGTGTAGTGGAGGCGGACCACCCAGTCGGGTAGAGCGTTTCAGGACCCAGAAGAACCGGCGACAGGGTTACTGTAACGCTAGTTTGTTAGACCTTTAGTTAAGAGCTACGTAAGCTAAGTAATGGGAATTACGTGTGATGTGTATGGGATAGACACGGGAAGGGGCTATTGATTCTCGAAGGTTTGAGGCTGAGGGCCTCAAATAGGGGCGGAGCGCCGGCGGAAAAAACGAACGCACAGCTAGAAAATAAAAAAAGCTGTGATTTCGGGATTTTTAAAGCGAAATTGGGCTAACTGAGAACTATCGAATTTTTTTTTGGAAAAGTTGGTGTGACAGGACAATTATTCTAGATGTGTTTAAAATAATCTGAAAACCGTATGAAAGTTACGCTTTATTAAGTCGTATTTATTTGTTTTATTTACTTCTGACCAGGGCTGAGAATTTTACCGGCCGGCCCAAGCTGGCCTACTTTTTGGGAAATCGGACCGTTCGCGGGCCGGAAATTTAAACTGTGGGCCCTTAGAGGGCCGAAAATTCAAAAAGTCGACCCGGGTAAAGAAAGATTTTTTTTTTTTTTTTTTGATGATAGGTGAACATTTTGATAAATAATATCGAAAAGCATCAATAGAAAAAGATTATTGCATTTCGTAGTGTGAATGCCGAAAAATAGCACTGAAAACTAACTTTTTTGAAAAATATAAGCTAAAAATTGAAAACTTTATTTAAGATTGTAAAACTTAACGTATTTTGATCAAAATATAGTTTACAGCTATAGTAGCATTAACGATGATGTTTATCTAGCCCGAACCGTATGGACCATTAAGCTATACCAAACTACCGTGTTTAAATTGAACCCATCTCGATTAGTTTTGAAATCAACTATAGTTGGTCTTCGAATACCGAGTCACCGGCACAAAACAGGCAATATATCGTTCAAATTGCAAAATATTTAACAAAAAATCGAATAAATAAAGAACAAAGTGTAATTAAATAGAAATGAACGGAAATTAAGCGGCGATAAACGGACACGCAATTGTTAGGAGGAATAGCGGCTAAATTAGACGTTTTGTCAGGAATTATTTATGTTATTTAAAATGAAAAACTATAGATCTTTCTGTTTTTATGAATGAAGAGGAAGTTTTTGTACTCTTTTCAATAAGAATCCGCCCCGAAGAAAGAATTCTTGCAAATTTCTGATCCGCCGCCTCCGTTCCCTAGGTGCTGTGCAATGGAGTCCTGGCTCCCTATGGTCCCTTCGTCTCACTTCATCCTCTAAATAACTGTGATCTCGTGTTTCGTAAAATATGAATAAACAATCTTTTTTTTTAATGCGAGTAAAATTTCTGATAGTTTCTGATGAAAGGGAAAACTTGGTATTGACAGATTATTTTGTAAGTTAAAGTTTAGTACACATAGTCAAAGACTTAGAGGAAATGAATACTGTGACTTAGAAACTGAAGATACACGGGGCAGCCGAGTAAATATAGAAAAACTAGATTTAATGGCTAACGAGGATTGAGAATCGGTCTCATAAATTAGTCAATGCCCAACACGAGCCGTTTTTTGAATCGTTTGGCAAGAGCCCCACTTGACCGGGGTCCGTGTCGGCCACATACTCCATCTTTGCGCTAAAATATTTCATAAAATCCAAATATTCTTGAAGCTAGTGTTGATTATAGATTGAAATACTTCTGTTTGTTCTATCCTAGACATCCCGATGGGCAAATTGAATAAATGAGAGAGGCTATTGAGGAAGTAAATGGATAGAAGTAGAGATTTAGAAGGGTGATTGTTAAGTAACATTATGTTTAAATATCCCTATTTAAACTAAAACATTAATAATAAGTATAACTTATAGGGTTATTACAGTTACTCACAAGAGTCAGTTACAAATGAAATGATACCGAGGGTTTTGTTTAAGGATTGTTACAGATTGTTTGCTTTTAAATTGTTTGGTAAAACTAAGTAAATAGACTTGAATAGTAGTTTTGAATATAGAACAAGTAATAGGAGTGAATCATTTATTAGTAAAATCCGCCCCTTATATACAAGAATACCAGAGATGACAGAATACCACTGGGCCTTTCTGAGAAGGGAGCCAGGGTGGATTCGGAGGGAGAATTCCAATTCACACCTAATAGTATATGCAATAGTATAACATTAATTAATGTTTATATCTTAGAAGAACTTTCTAACTTAATTTTGCAAGTTATCAACAACAGAAAACGGCGTCCGAGATTTTAGAGTGAATATATTTTTGTCTCAATTCCTGGCTAGTAATAATTTCGCGGAATCTCAGTATCAATTGGAAGCGCTAGCTGTATGCTCGAAAAAAAACAAAATGCAAAAGTTTGAAATAGTTTTATACATACAAACTATTAACTAAAGTTTTTTTCTATACTTTGCAAATTCTTTTAACTTATATTAATGTAAGGCATAAGGTTAAAGTTTGTTTGTTTGTTTTACGAAACACGAGATCATATAGGCATCGTTCATTTTCAACATTCCTTGTTCAGCAAACTCCTCGAAGTAATTCGCATCTTCTTCAACTTTCTAGTTGTTATGTGTTAAGTTGTTAATATATTCTGCTTATTACCCTAACTAAATTATTTATAATAAAATCCACTTTGGCCGCGTAATCCGGCCTGATTTGCTATTTGGCCACACGACATCTCATTAGAGCACCAGAAGAAGATTTAGAGCTCCGCGGAAAGGTTGAATTTCGAGACGAAGTGACAAATTACCAGGAATTGGGAAACGATTAGGAACTTTCATAAATTGTTAAATGAAACGGAAATAAAAGAAAATGTTGAGAAATACAGGGGCTCAGTTGTTAGAAGCTTTGCATCATAAGCTGAAGTTCGATGGTTCGAATCCACCTAAAGAACGTATTTCCGCACCCAAGGTTTGCTATGAAGTTACCTATAACTTTTCACATCTGAGCACAAAGCAGCGATTTCGCGAGTGCGTGGTAGAGCGAATGAACAAACTGTTTACAAAATAAATGTTTTGTTGAGAGAGTCTCAACCACCTGACTTTCCAAAATCAGTGGTCTATAGTCGCCGTAACGATGCCACCAGCTCACGCAGAGGATGCAAATTGCTACACACACTTCTCGTATAGTAAAGACTTTATAAATATATTACTACGATATCTTTTTTCCTCGAATCATGGTGAAACAAACATGCTGTCCACTTTTTGAGAGTTTATCAGAAGGAAGGAACGGTTTTTTTGTTCACTCAAATCGAGCTTACAATCAATAGCTTACTGCAAACCTTTGCATTTTTGGTTTTTAATAACTTATCAATTACTTTTCACCTCTTGGTTTGCAATGTCACCGATTATTAGAACTAAAACAAAGAGATTTAAACCAATTCTTTATTTACATTAATTTTAGGCCCATCGATGTGACTGTTTAATCTCTGTTAATTTTAAAGAAGAGAGCGGCTTCACCGTTTTGCAGATATTGTCATACTATTTTTTAGAACTATTTTATTTCCTGTACCACTCGTATCACAATAATAGTAGATGTCTTCGAGGAATGGCTTCGGCCATTCATTCCGGAATCTTCTCAAGGCTCCTTTCTAACATTCAATCTTCAAGGGCACGAAACATGGAATAAATAAACTGCTGGTTTCTCAAGCCTTCTGCAGCTACGGGGAGTCAAACTCAAAGTCTCAGATCCTCACGGATTCAGAGACGGCTGCTCTAACCGCTAGGCTAAAGCACCCGCAAAATTGCCTTCAACATTATTGTCATAGTTGAAGGCAATTTAAGGTAGATCAGTTCTTTTATTTATTGGTAAATTCAATCAATTGCTATCACAAATATAGCCGTTACCAAAACGTAGGCCTGTATTGCATTCACTTTACCATTTATATACCTCAGGTATTATTGTAACCGAGTAGCTCGCGGGTTCCTCGCAGTTTCTCAGTGCCTATTGTCTAACAGAATATGGTGGGCTGCCGATCAGGCCATAGCATAGCCTCTCAGCGGCATTCGCAGACTCTTTATTATGCGATAAACCCCCTCACAATTATTCTTATCTTTCAATTAACAGTCTTTTATTTTCTTAAATGTGCTTATCTTCACACCCGAAAACCAATCGACGGGTCCCCAAAAAAGTCAGAAATTGCTCGAATTAAGAAGTTTGTGGTTCTTTGTAACAAGATTTTTTGTTCCCTTTTTATAAGTATTATTATAATCTCTTAGAAGACAAAATAGTTTTCAGTGAAACGATTGTTCTTGTTAATAAAAATAATGTCTGCATAGTCCATAACAAAAAGAAGACTGCAGTGAGCGGTGTTGTTTAAAGTTCCAAAAATCGTTCGTTCTGTGGCAGTATTAAACTTCCATTATATGTTCGATGCGCAATTTTTTTGTTTGTTGTAAGAAAAATATTATTGTACTAGTTTTATTTTGTATCATAACCAGAAAAAGACAAATACGCAATTGCGAAAGCCTATGTATACCACCGCGCTCTGCAGTCTTTTATTTGTTATAGACTATAGCTGGTTTAGTAAAATTTAAGTTAAAAGCTTCATTTGATCGAAGAATGATGAAAACAGTTTTTGGAATGACACTTAGCAAGAAAGTAAAAAGAAAATATGAACTTTACTACAAATTTCTTGTCGTGTGACGGTATAAGAGCTAATTAATCTTTTAGTTCCACTGGAATCAAGCGTAACAAGGATTTTGCCGTATCAGAGAATAGTCCGTTTTGACATGGTTTGGAAACTAAGTCTTAGGTTTCCAAAAACTATCAGTTTTAGAAAAATTAGGCTAATTTATGCTAACTATCTATGTTCTTAGTTCAATTGTTATTTGCACTAGCGAGGTCAAATAGTATCATATCGCAACTTTGAACGCACTTTTCACAAATTAAATATCGTCAGTTCATCATTTAATGTAATAACTTGGGAGACTACCCTAGATTTCAGCTACATATCATATTTACAAAGTTTCTGTACACCGTCCGGCCCATTTTTCGAACTTTGATGTGTAAAATTTTTGGTCGGGTCACCTCGAAAGTAAAGCTTTATTAAATCAGTGTTATGCTTACATTCAGTTTTGCTTTATGTATAGTCTATATCAAGAGCTAGATTACCCGGAGGAGAGAGACGGTGGTAGGTGAAAATGAATGGACTTTTTAAGAAAAGTCTACCACTCTTCCGATTTCTATTCCTTTTTATATAGCACCGCTGTTGAACAGGACAGCTAGCCTATGCTACAGCCTACTATCCAAGAATAGGCGTTATCAGGTAAGAGTTATGACTGCGCTGAAAAACAAGCTCTTCTAACCGACTATACAATGGAATAACTGCAGCCGGTACAACTAAATACAACTGTGGCAACTCAACTTTTGCAAAACTACATTTACTTGTATTTTAATCAATGGGACTCCCAGCAGACAGAAATGACAAAAACGGAACTATTGGTGAAATCTAAAATTCTTAGCTCAGACGAGTTCTCTTTTTCTAACTTCTATTTATTGGGAATCCCTGATCATTCTTGTTCTTCACGTCCTTATCATCATTTTAGTTCAGGATCTCTAACGATCTCTGCTGTATTACAAACTGCTGCCCCTGTCTCAAAGTGTCTTAACTACATTTTTATTAGATATAGAAAGTCGAAGTATTGACAAATGTGTTTCCTTTTATAGGATAGTTAGACGACGTGTTATAACGGGCGTGAATACTAATGATTGAAACCTTAACAATTTCGGCAATACGAAAATATATCAAGAAAAGATATAACTACGAAATATACTAAATCGTGAATGTGAGCACATTCACGATAACCCCTTTAAGTGTTTTATTATATTTTTTCATTTTCCAGTACGAATCACAGTTTTATAAACCTTTTTTCTGTAATGTAATGTTTATATTATAATGCAAACCCGTTATATTTCATTCAATGGACCCAGGAAGTAAGCCAGGTTGTAATTTGAATAATCTGTTTGGTGGTGGTTCAAACCAGTGCTGTGTAGATCTCAGACTAGTCTAGGGTTTTTATAAATTGTAAACAACCACTATAGTGCATATCAAGAGCTAGATTTCCCGAGCAGTATCATGGTCATCAGCGGTGTAACTAGAAATAAATGAAGAATTGATTACTGTCAATCAAAAGCACATGCAATTTAATTTAACACCGTTTATTCCCGGGATACTGCGCTGGAAAGCTAACTCTTGGGACGGACTATAATTACAGTATGTGTATAGTCATTATATTAGTATACAGATAATGTATGTAGGCATTATGGAATGTAAACGAATTGTTGTATTCTTTATTACCTTTATATTTCTCTGAAAAAGGGGTAAGCATTGTAAGCAAAACTCTCCCTCCCCTCCATTAGGTAAACTCGGGGCTGGGAAAAGGTCGGCCGGGTCGGCCCTTTTCTCAAATTTTTGGCTCCGGCCGGCCCGGCCGGTCCTACTCTATTTCACACTTTTTAGCGGATACTATTTATAAAGTTAGTTTTCAGTGCTATTTTACTGCATTTGCAGGCAAAGAGTGCAATAAACTTTACATATTGATGTTTTTGGATATTATTTGTCAGAATACTCACCCAAATCAGTTAATATTTTCACAAAAATTGTCCTTGCGCGGGCCAAATATTTGAATTTTCGGCCCTGTGCTCAAATATTCGGCCCTACCCAGCCCTGCGGGCCTGTGAAATTCCCAACCCTTGACTCCTTGTTTTTTTAAAATGTTATTTTACTATTCTTGTATTGTATAAACATCCATTCATTCATATGGCGTAATTGTGTATTCAGGTGTCTTCGTTATCGTATGGTCTGTGTGCGGCCAAGGTTTCTGTCGACCAACTCTTCGTATTGGACATTGTTAATTGAACCGGGTATTTTAAGTGAGTTAGACAATAAAATAATAACGGATAGTTTCCATAAGTTAATTTAAGTATGAATACTCACGTACTTTATACCTAGAGTCTGTCTTCAGACCTAAGGTCTGCGCGCCGTTGCAGAGATGGACAGCGGGCGCGTAATCTTAAATAATCGATCGCTGAGGGCTGGAGTGCGTTCATAATGCAAACAATGGCTTAATATAAAGAAATTACATTATATTTACTAAATAATAACGAGTTGAACAAATAAAATGCATGTAAAATATTCAAAATGTTCTTTATTGCCTCATCATCCCTCAGCCATCAAATAAATTAATTTACGCGCCCGGTGCCCATCTCTGCAACGGCGCGCTGACCGTAGGTTTGAAGAAAGACTTTAGTTGCATGGATGGGAATGGGTCATTCTCCGGTCACAATTTATCGGCCAATGCCCGTCCGACTCTCGAAATATCGGCCTGTAGTGACTGCAAGATTCAGTTCACTTTGAAGGTGTCAGTGACCCACAAGAGTCCAATAATGACAATCCCACACTCTACATAGCTTCCTATAGAAACTAATCAAAATCATTTAAAATATGTATTTCTAATCTTCCACTTTAGTCTAACCGTAAGAACTAAGAAATGACAATATTTTTCGCTCCTTCTGGACGACTAACAACTTCCCTCGCAGTATTTGGAGTCCTCAGTTTAGTTATAAATTTTCCGGTGAGTACTATTCTTATTTTGAGAGAGAAAAAAGCAGATAGTTTTTGCAAATTTAAATTTTATAACTGAACAGGAATTGAACAGTTTTTTGTGCCAAAAATGGGGGCGGCATCAGATTTTGGAACCCGATCCCAACAGATTTTTTAGAGGTAAGGGTCCCCCCTTAGTGATTTGGTAGTAACCGATTTTAAAGGCACCGCATCAGGTATGATGGGGGTCAGCCCATGTATGTTTTGTACTTTTGACAAGGTCGTGTCAAAAGTGCGAAACTTTGATTTAACCCCAGAGAAAAATATTATTTGGATTTGGGAACTTTGAGAACTGATATTTATAGGAAGGCTACACTAATTCGTACCCGAATACCGCAATAGATTCATTCCAGCAGTTCTTCAACAAAAGCTTCGTGGAAAGAGGTGTAGGTGGTTTTCTTATTCCCAAGTAGAGAGGGACGGCTGAGCTCGAAATCGAGACCGGTGCGCCGCGTTTGAGCCAAAATGAGCTTGCACCTCTTCGTTTGCACATCTCTACTGCCCAAGTATTGAAAACAATATTTTGTTCAACATTCAAGTGTAAGAACTCGTTAGAATTAATTGTGCTAGTTCTGTTAATTCAAGCAGCATCTGAAGAATACATTTAGAACATTTAAGTAAATAAATTTGTAGATAAACCTATCATCTGGTACCTTCACCTTCCTATGGTCAGCTACTCTAAACGTGTGGTTTGTTGGATTTCTGATAGGAACGTTCCTGACTCCTCCAGTTACGGAGAAGTTCGGAAGAAAAAGTAAGATTTTGAAAGAATAGGCTTTCGAAAAACAAACCCAATCATTTATATATTATCACGTAATATAGTCCTTAACAAAAAAAGACTGCAGTGAGCGATGAGCAATTTTCTTTGTAGTCAGAAAAATATTATTGTACTAGTTTTATTTTGTATTATATCCTGAAAAAGGCAAAAACGCAATTGCAACAGCCTATGTTTACTACCGCTATCTGAGATCATTTGTTTGTTATAGACTATACCTATATTTGAAGTTTCACCGGATGAAATATTTGAATTCCATCAAATACCAAAAATGATATTATCAGATTTATTTTAAGCTTCGTTGATCTTCGCAACTGGAGTTTCTTTAATTGGAGCGTGTCTTAACCTTCTTTCAATTTTAATTCATATTCCCGAAGTATTCATAATTGGCAGAACTGTTTCATCTATCGGAAGTGGACTTTCGTTTGGATCACTTATATTATTTTTACAGGTACTGCTTACTTAATAAAACTAGCCTTGAATGTTTTTGTATAATCTCTTTCCTGAGCAACCCTACCGGCGCAAGGAAAGGAATCAAAGTCAAGTGGCGTGTACTCTCTTACTTAAATGAACATACACTTTATTTTGTACAACGCTTATTTTTTGACACCGCCCTAGAAACTGTGCTGAGTTTTCCAGGAAGTGTCCCCAACTCATCTCCGCGGAGTATCTTCTTTCCTATGTGAGACGGCCTTCCTACTAACTACGGTACTTGGAATCTTCTGTGGAATGGATATCGCCTTAGGACAACATCTCGCGTATCTGACTGGTAATACAATTTTACTTATGTTGAAGGGCCTGTCCGAGTTTGTATCGGTTTCATCGGAGCCGGGTCAAGACATTTTTGATTGATGAGCTCATTTGCAGCTAGCAAGGCAGCTCAATTCTGCTCTTTACTAATATAAATAATGGCTGAATTTGCTCAGTGGACCATTTCAAGGTGCTAAATAAAAGATGGAGTTGTAGTTAGCTCTATTAAGAAATCTTCAAGGATTGATGTTCCTTCAAATATATTTAGAAGACGAAACATGCCAAACTAACTTGACTTACAACTGGAATATGTTTTCTAGGTTTATCAATTCTTCCTGCAATAATAGCTATAATCTTACTTTTACCTATGAAAGAAACCCCAAAATATCTTCTATTGAACAGTGGAGACAGGGTCGCTGCGACAGAATCGGTACTATTCTATCACGGTTAGTAGGTGGGAACTATAATCTAATTGTAAGCACATGTGGCGGTATCCACCAACATTGCGGGAAGTTATCGCTGGTCAAAAATGCCATCCGCGAAACACCGGGAACGGCGGCCATTTACAGTTACCGCGGGAACCGCGGGGAAGTTCCCGAAAATTTCGTGGATACCGATTTGCGGGAACTGAGTCAGTGGAAACTGAAACGAGTTCCCGTGAACTCTTTTTTCCGTTGTGGGTACGGCCACAGGGGCAGTGCAGATCAGTGGTGTGCGGGATTCCTCCCGAATCCCTCGAATCCCTCCCGAATCCCTCCCGAATCCCTACCGAATCGCGGGCAAAAAAATATCAATCCCGGATCCCGCCTTTTTGAAAAATGCGATCCAGCACACCACTGTTGCAGATCTAGATCCAGATTCGCATCGGTGTTATGCACCGGCACTTCTAGAATTGATCAAGATCTGAACTGGAGACGCAAATATTTATGGATCGGAATTCTTATGACGAACATTTTTTGTAAGCTATAATTCAACAACCATTAAACAACTCCCGATCCGAACCCTTGTTAAGTTCCGGAATTCCTTTGAGTAGTGCCGGATCCGTATGATGAAAAAAGATCCGTTATGCCCTGCTACGTCAAAAATGTAGGCAAGTTTCGGTAAAACAGTTGTATTAGAATATCTACGAAGTATTAATTGGTGGACTAGCCTTTTCAAATTTACCTTA
>JAQGAV010000148.1:0-44621 GCA_034691345.1 Phasmarhabditis papillosa | reverse complement strand
TCGATGAACGAGATTTGGCCTTTCCACCGCTCTTGGCTTTGCCTCCCTTTCCACGTCCAGACATGTCGATTGTAGTTGATTGAGTGTAGACTCGTACCTTTTGCTGATATGGAGCCAGTTTATAGAGCCTCGCCGCTCTCCCAACACCACCCCTTTACTCCATAAGACCACTCCCATCTCTACGTTCACTAACATACCGTTTCCCGCCAAATCAATATTTGGGCAATCTGCCAACAGCAACAAAATTGACCTCTATCAACTAGTAAAATACACCAACGTTAACCTATTTTTTCTGAATATTCGATAATCAATAACAACAAAACAATATATTTATTATTTAAATAGTTTGGAAGTATATTTGTGGCTCTAAAGAGAGCCGTTGGGTTAAGGTTGGTACGAAATCCGACAATTTACTTGCTGGAAGTGTACTTGGTTACAGCCTTGGTGCCTTCAGAGACGGCGTGCTTGGCCAACTCTCCGGGGAGAATAAGTCTGACGGCGGTCTGAACTTCGCGGGAGCTGATGGTGGACTTCTTGTTGTAGTGAGCGAGACGGGAGGCCTCGGCGGCAATGCGCTCAAAAACGTCATTAACAAATGAGTTCATGATTGACATAGCCTTGGAGGAGACTCCGGTGTCGGGGTGAACCTGCTTGAGGACACGGTAGATGTAGACGGAGTAAGATTCCTTTCTGGACTTTCTCTTCTTCTTGTCTCCGGTGCGGCTGACCTTCTGGCTCTTGGCGGCCTTCTTGGCTCCCTTGGCGGATGGCTTTGGTGGCATGTTGATGATATTCACAAGTGAATGGTAACCTGACCAGTATCTGTGTCCTACACTTATACCCTAGCCGCGCTTCCACTACCGCCCTCATAGGGATTGGCGCCAATTGAGAACCCAGACACCCATAATTACTCTACCTCTCTAACTGTTTGACCCAGACCACCCAAGAACTGCTCAAAAACACTAATTTTATAACCAACATATGTTAATTATTGGATAGATAGGCTATCTTGAACAAGTTTTTTCTATAAATGAACAACAAAGTAACAAAATGTATATTTATAGAACGAATCAAATGAGTTTGTGGCTCTAAAGAGAGCCGTTGGGTTTAAAAGGTTGAGGTTAAGCTTGGATACTTATCCTCCGAATCCGTAGAGGGTACGTCCCTGGCGCTTGAGAGCGTAGACGACGTCCATGGCGGTGACGGTCTTTCTCTTGGCGTGCTCGCAGTAGGTGACGGCATCCCGGATGACGTTCTCAAGGAAGACCTTGAGGACACCTCTGGTTTCTTCGTAGATGAGTCCAGAGATTCTCTTCACACCACCACGACGGGCAAGACGACGGATAGCAGGCTTGGTGATACCTTGGATGTTATCACGCAAGACCTTGCGATGTCTCTTGGCTCCTCCTTTGCCGAGTCCTTTGCCTCCTTTTCCACGTCCAGACATGATTCGAGTTGAGTTGTTCGAGCGAACAGTAAAGATACCCCCGTTATGTGTGTCTTATATAGTGGGAAAATGGGCGTGCCCGCACAGCCAACCAAAAATGCATCCCCCACTGGCACTTCGAATGGGCAGTCCAAATTAAAACTAAAAAAATCTATATGTTTATTAGTTGTCTGATATTGTGAGATATGCTATATATAAGTAAAAGTTCATTCAAACAATTAGCGCTGTGCTAATACCGCAAAACAATAATACCAAATAAACGAGATATTTCCTCAAAAACACTTTAAACTTACAATTATATCACTAATCTACTATTATTATA
This sequence comes from Phasmarhabditis papillosa, assembly GCA_034691345.1. Classification (NCBI taxonomy): domain Eukaryota; kingdom Metazoa; phylum Nematoda; class Chromadorea; order Rhabditida; family Rhabditidae; genus Pellioditis; species Pellioditis papillosa. The sequence continues at coordinate 42,852 of JAQGAV010000148.1, read as the reverse complement.
TCATTTTATTACCAACAAATATTGAAATAACTAAGTTATTACAATACTTCATCAACAAAACGACTATCTCTTTCACCCATTAACATAATTGTCATTATTTGGCCATTTTAGTTTATAATTTAGTATATTTAGTTAAAAGAAGTTATATTTATAAATAACTTTTATTATTATTCTTGCTCAATCGACTATTTTAGTAGTTTTATAATCTTTTTACATAGTTGATAGTGGTTGGGTGTGGGTTGGCAATTTTGGCGCCAAATATGTTCGAACCTGGTGACTTGACCCCGTTACTGCCTAAGGAAAAGAGCCTATAGGAAAGAATGCTTATTTAGTTAAGAAATCAATAAATATTTATAATTATTAATAAAATATGGAGATAACAAGTATTTGTAATTCTTAAAAGAGTATCTAATACAAACTTTTGACTTCCCATAGCTAATTTTCAACTTTTCATTCTTGACACTTAAAAACACTTGTCTTTTGTAACTAGAACACGATATATTTATTAAATAAGCAAATTAAAAGTGTATTTGTGGCTCTAAAGAGAGCCGTTGGGTTGAATAGGTGTATCAAGCAGCGAAATTACGCTCTCTCACCACGGATGCGGCGAGCCAACTGGATATCCTTGGGCATGATGGTGACACGCTTGGCGTGGATGGCGCACAAGTTGGTATCCTCGAAAAGACCAACGAGGTAAGCCTCGGAAGCCTCTTGGAGGGCCATAACAGCTGACGATTGGAAACGGAGATCGGTCTTGAAGTCCTGGGCAATTTCACGAACCAGACGCTGGAAGGGGAGCTTGCGGATGAGCAGCTCAGTAGACTTCTGGTAGCGACGGATTTCACGAAGAGCGACGGTACCTGGACGGTATCTGTGGGGCTTCTTGACTCCTCCGGTGGCTGGAGCCGATTTGCGAGCTGCCTTGGTGGCAAGCTGCTTACGGGGAGCCTTTCCTCCGGTGCTTTTGCGAGCGGTTTGCTTGGTGCGGGCCATGTCGAGATTGTTCGATAACTAATTTCCACTACAGGGATGCAGTATATTGGCAACCCGAGTCCTCCACACCACCCACAAAGAAAAGGGCTGGACCTAAAAACACTGATTCCTCAGACACCAAAAAGGCGTCTAATCTAAATACTCTATCGATTTAACCGTTTTCTAACGAAATTTTGTGAAGTTTAAAGAGAATATTAGTGATATTTTTGATAAAGGTGAGTAATAAGTTGCACCGCACCTTATTAATAAAGTGAATATATTCTCAATATTTGTTGTTAATAAAATGATATAATAATAGTTATTGATTTGAACACCGTTTTGTAAGGAAGTTAATAGTTTTGTAAAGTTTTTGGGGAATATGTGTAAGATATGTTGATTATTTATATATACGTTTGAATGATAAAAGTGCATTCTTAGAGATTTTCAAAGATTTCCAATGGCCGTGGCCAGAAGGTTTCTGAATTTCCATAAACTCTGTAAACTACAACCTTCTATAGAAGGAACTAAACAGCAAAAACACCTTTGAACACCTTTATTATTGAAAATCTAACATGTATGCAAATTTGCTAATATGCTCATAAATTGTTTAATTTAGTGTTTTTTCATTTAGTTTGAAACATTCTTGGCCCAATCATGTGGAAACCTAAACAAGCAATATCATGCACATGTATTTTATGTCAAAATGTGTTTCTATTTTCCGGGGGCCTAACCAGGGTTGTCCGGAATGGGAAAACACAAATTCCGGAAACCGGAAAGGTTTTTTTAAATCCGGAAACCGGAAACCGGAATTGTAAAACAGCCGGAAACCGGAAAAAACCGGAAACCGGAATAAGGAATAAGGAAATTTTTAGCTTCTATATAAATCACAGTAAAAATTCGATTTCGAATCTTAGCTGATGTTTCTTTTTTATAATTATAATTTTGTAGAGGACAATTTCATATTCTTTTGGAAACGAGTTCCGAACTTTTGCGTACATGTATGATAATTTTTTATTGGTGAACGAAGTTATAATTTATCTCCGGAAAACAGTAAAAATTGCCGGAACCGGAAACCGGAAACCGGAAATTTTCGAAAATCACCGGAAACCGGAAAAATGAAGGAAAATTACGCCGGAAACCGGAAACCGGAATTCCGGACATCCCTGGGCCTAACCCAAATCTCATTTCCAGGGTGCTTCAAATTTCTTGTTTTGGCACTGGCCGGTTTCCATCTTCCAAGAACTATTCGGAGCCAACCATAAACTCTAGTTAGGCCAGTTCCGGTCATGTAGGCCACGCCCACTTCTTCGTGGACAGTCGACCAAGCCGCCTGCTTCAGTACTACCCAAATGTCAATCCAAAGAATTAGTAAGTTTATAACTAGAATATTAGTATAAAACAACACCGCTAAGCCGCTTTCTGAATTCGTATCGGTTATACTAGCTCGAATATCCCCGACAGAATAACATAGTAACATATTATTATATATGTTTATTAGTGCATAGATAGCGCTAGTGTATAGGTGGTAGCGAGAGAATGGGATTTTAATCGAGAGAGAAGGGGCGTGAAAATAGAGAAGTAGTTTTTAAACTGCACGGTAAAACGATCCCCCGGTGCACCGTACCGTTTGCCAACTCTATCAGCCCGACAACACTTTAACAAAACTCGCCTTTAATTTATCAACCTTTCTATCGTTGTCGCTAAAATGTTCACTCTTAACATCTTCTTCTGTTGGATAGGCGTTCTTCGGAGCCTTTAGACCATCTTTGATCATTTTCTATAAAAAATACAATTTTAAAATAATTAAATATATTTAATGCACTGTATAAATATTTTTAAGTATAGTAAGTTGAACTCGCCACCCAAATTGTTTAAGCATCCGTTCCCAATTATTTACTGCTCCCCATGTGTACGAATAATGGGCCGGTCCGACCCCACGCCCCCAAAACTTGGCCCAGTTTGGCCGTTCCGAGTTATTCCAACCCCTGCAGCCCCTACCTCTTTTTCATTCAATGGGAACTTCCTAGGTGGCACGGCGTTGGTATTTCGTTTTGGCGGTGCTTTAGTAGGGTCAGCCTGCAAAAAATTCTTGCCAAGAATATTTATTATTAAAACATATAAAAACTACAAAACTTGGTGGTAGGTGCAAATTCTTACGACACAAAAAATTTAAGCATCCATATTTAGTAACATTTGGTTTTCATTAACCATTTGAGTTTGAAAGCAGTTCAAATCTGTTTAGTATTCAATGTACCTTAGTCTTTGCACAGTAGACCATAAATCCCAAACTGAAGTGGACGAGTAGGGAAATAATCCAAAACATACTGAAATATTTTACTTAATCTAGTTCGAATCAAGTAAGGGTCCAAAGTACTGTCCAGGTAATACTTAGTTAATTTAGAGTTAATTTCGTTATTTTCTGGATTCTATACAAAAATACAGAGAACAGGTTTGGTCCGGTATAATTTTGTAATACTCAACTGGACTATTACGCAAAGCCTGTCCCCAACTAGCTGGCACAACAGGTTACTAACCACAGATTCGAGTGGCACCCGTCTGGCACCAATAATGTTCCCCTTTATGGTAAAAAAATTAAAAGACATCACTGAAACACTGAAGTCGGCGACGAAAAATTTAACAACAAACATCTTACTTAAATTTGGAGAAATTCCGCACAATACTAATCTATTACTAATCAATAGTGTTTGTATATAACTAAAGATCCTAAGAGATTCAAATGGAAGACTAACTACCTGAGAATAAGCGAATTAGGGATGCACTCTAGGCTCAATGAGGAACCTAGACCCCGAGAATAGCATTCGAATTATTCGATAGCATTTATTCGAATTTTGAAATCAATAGTAAACTGTAGAATTTTGTTTTTCTAATCCAGTTTTTCATTATTGAAACTGCGAATAGTAGAAGTATTTGGCAGCTTATCTTATAAAATTTGGACCAGAAAAGACAACACAAATAGTTTATTAAGACAGGGAACCGTATGTAGATTTTAACTTTTTGGCTGATGCCAAGCTGGGTATTTCTGTATTTTGTGAAAATTCAATCTGGAATTATAGAGTCTGTAAGCCTATTTCGAAGAATAATAAATTCTTGTACTTTCGGAAAAATAAATATTTTATTATTATTATTATTATTATCACCTCTAGCAATTAGTTATTCTGCATAAGAACTACAAAGCTGTAAAAGTAATAACAAAATAAAACAAGTCTTAATACTATTAGAGTGTTCTTTATGTTTCAAAAGTTGAGTTTTTGACAGGTTGCTGTTTCCGGCGAGAATGCATATACCGAGTTAGACACACCGAGTCTTTCTCCGAGTCGAGTCGAAAACTGGGAAGATTGTTTATATCGCCTAGAACCTCTAACCGAGTCATTGGCCGCGGAACAAACAAAATAACTTTTAAACTATTTGTTTTACTCAGATTGTCTCATATTTGTGATTTTTGTGGTTGAAATCTTTCTTGTGGTTTTAGTTTCCTTTAGCATTGACTGTCGTTAAGAATAAGAACAATGTTTAAGCTAACCAAGTGTCTTCCTAATTGGATTCACCGATCATGTGAAATTTTGTGGAGTTGGTATATATTTCTAATATTAGAATTTTAGCCTAGGATCAACCAAGTTTGGTTCAAACAAGACAACACGTTTTTACAGAATAGTACAATTGAATTGTTTCCAAATGTTCATATCACTCCGTATAATAGTGTTATCCTCTGTGTTTCTTTTTAAATGTGTGTTTCTTTGTTTAAACTTTTTCTTTTATTTATTTATATTGTTCATTGAAAATTTCAGTTAGTGGCAATGTCTGAACGTGATAGTGTAGAAGAATTGAATGAATTAAAGAAGCAGGTAAATTGACTTATATACGTCGAAAAAAGACGATTCTATTGACGTCGGGGAACTGAAAGATGTCTATAGTTTATTCTCAGTTTTCTATTTAGTTAAGACCTTTGCTTGATGTGAATCCGGAAGCCTACGATGTCATTCTGGAGAATTATCGAAAGAAAAATTTAGAACTTATTGGACAGAAGGAAGCTGAAACGTTGTTGATACAGGTAGTTAGCGATATTACCATAAGTGAATCTAGTTAAAGCTTATGCATTAGTAAATCCAACGAAGGTTGTTCTTCAATGGCTGAAAACTTTGTTTAATATCCACTATAGTTACGAAAAACATATTGGATGGTACATCGTCGGCCCTCCGGACCGATCGGCTCGGGCCGAACCGAGAATTTTTGAAATTTTCGTGTCGGGCCGGCCCGGCCCGGTCCATTTGAGAATCCCGGATAATACTAATCAATTTAGAAAATGGATAATCACCTTTCCAAATTGGACAGACTCCGTTCCACCTTCTATGCCTGTGAGAATAGACGCGCTAAGGATAAGGACGAGATAAAAACCTTCCAGAAGTTCCTAAATGCTGTCACTGGAGCCGAAGAGAATGTCAAAACGACTAAAGAAGTATGTTTAGGGAGCAGTTGTTAGGTTTAATCAATAAACAATTGCCCGGACCTATTGGCGTGTCCAACAGTCGGGGTATTGAGAACTTTTTAAAGTCAAACTATAAACTTTCTTCATTATTTTCTCAATAATAATACATTCGGACTTTCAAATTCATGCACCATCAAATTTTAAGGAGAGGTTCGTACTAGATTGTAGTTGAGGTGATCCATCTCCAAAAGACCCGTAGTCTTTTTACAAAATGAGATTCGGTGGACAGTATTGTTGTATTCCGTAATCAGCATGTATAAATTGATATTCATGTATAAATTGGTATTCTCTTAAGGATGATAAGAAGTTGGTTTCGGAGTTAGATGAAACTCGCTTGGAGCTGACTAAACTGAAGGAGCAGCTGCGCAAAGTATGGGAGGATAAACTGAATTTGGTGAAAGAAAATGAGAAAATGAAAGATGTTCTAAAAGAAATTGTAAAGGTGTGATAGTTAACAAAATATATAAATATTTAAAAGACCATCTTCCAGAATGAGAATAAGCTTGTTATTGAGAGAAATAAGAAATTTGATGCACTTGCTGGCAAGGGAAATAATTCAAAAAAGGTTTGTAACAGATATTTTCAACAAACTATTTTGAAATAAAATGTTTTGCTATCGTCTTAAAAATCGTTATATTTTTGACGATTCTATTTTCCTGGGGTTTGCAATATAAATCAACATTTTACACCGCGCTTAGAAACGGACCATAACTTTCATTTCTAAACATGGGACTAAAACGGTTTAGAATGTCTTTTGGTTCCGCAATGGTTTAGTCTAATCAGTCAGATAGATTAGGCTTTTCCGTGAAATTTTTCATTTGGGTGACATTCTTGTTTGTTGATTACGAAAGTCGTTAGAAAGCGATAAATATATAGTTGGCTGTCCAGTCGGTTTACAAATTGGCATAAAAGGTATTCGAGTCGCAAATTTTTTTTTGGTCTGACTGATTGGACAGATCTTGTCCTAACATTAAGTTGACTGTATATTCCACCATTGACTGCTTCTAACAAGATGTTTGGCATGAATGCAAGATACCCATTTTCATAAACTTTGTTAACTAAAGCTGCTTTTATTAAGGTCTCGGTAACTCTACAGCAATTTGTGTCTACTATGCATCCTGAATGGACAGATGACGTCACTTCTTTTATGGAGAAGAAACTGCCGGATCTAAAGAAGAAATATGATGAAATCAACAAGGAACAACAGACTAAACAGAGAAAAATAACGAGATTAGTCATCAAGAGGGACGGAAGCAAGTCTAATATACAGGTATTGCATTATTATTACTATTACTATTATTATAATAATAATAATATATAAAGGACGGGACCAAAACATTTACGAGCAGGGATGTAGCGCATTTTCGAACGTTGACACTTGTCCGTCGGATTCTTCAATAGTTTGGAAATTTCCGGCTTTTCCGCATATCACATTTGTTGAAGCTCAGTTGATACGACTTTATCCCCATTGCCCATTTTCTAAGCAAACTTAATTACCTAGGTTTGTTATTTTCTTGCAGGCAATTCGCGAAGTTTTGAGTGAAATGGTGTGTTCGAAAGTAAGAAAAGATGTTCAGCAAAAGGTAGGTTAAAGAACTTCTGCTACCGATTGAATGATATGAACTATCCTTTCAGGATTCTCCCAAATCCAAGGAGCTTAATGCTGTTTGTGATGAAAAGTGTTTGGAGTCGATGAGACAAACGGCCAAGTTGGTGTCTTTAGTAAAGGAACAATTGGAGGTTAAAAGAAACGGAATTATCAACACGACGTGATTTTTCATTGCAGTTATTGATCAGAAACAAACAGACAATTAAGCAATTCGGCGAAGAAAATGAGAGACTGAAAATGGTAAGGGGTGAAGCTTAGTGAAGTGGATGTATAATCGCTCTATTAGAGTTGCGCGTTGGGCCTGGGATTTGAAAAAAAAAACCGGCTTGGGGCCCAGTTTAAACACTAAATCTAACTGTGGCTCGTTTTTTCGGGCCTAACTGCTCAACTCTAGTAGTTATTGTGGCTTTGCTTGTTTAGTTGGCTAATAGGATGATAGGATCCTAACAAACATGGCTTTCAATTTTGATTTTTTCAGTTTTAAACAAAGTTATGACCATTACAAAAAGCGGGCGGGATTTTTTTTGAGTATATCATGCCTATGGGTGCAAATATGCTAAAAATGGTCATGAAATATTTGTCGAAAATAGTTCTCGTTCTTTCGTTCCTCTTAAATCTCTGTAGCTAGTAACGTTTTGAAACACATAAAATCATGGTTTGTTCGAAGTTTTGCCGAAATCGTTGCTGTTCGGGAATAGTTATAAGAATATGGCCCCGACCGGGCTAGAATTGCCTATGCTTACCCTTAACAGCTAATTTCACCTTGTTCCAGTGTCTTTTGAATGTTACCTATCAAATGGCTAAAAAAGTATCTGATTTATGGCTGACTAGAGTTTCTCTTAAGAAGAAAGAAGCGATGGTAAAAGTATTGGAAGACGAAATAGAACGGCAGAATACGGACATCCAGCAGGCAAATAGAATTATATTGGACAAAGAGACAGAAATTACGGTAAATATAGAGGGGAATGTATAGGGGGGATTCATGAGAAGGGAACTGGTTTACATTCAGTATAATTTACCACTCCGACACCTAATTCATGTTTCAAGACACGGCTTAACTAACATAAGACGTAAACACAAAGACACTTTCGTAGAAGTTAAAGGTACGGTACACTCAAAAAGAAAGCATAGGAAACAATTTTTGGGTGTAGCATGCCCTTAAAGTGCTCACAGTCAGGGGTGAGAATGGGTGAGCCCTGGCCGTCACTTAATATCCCCCCCCCCCACCCTAGTCACGGATCCTCACGTATCAGTATTTTCGATTGAACATAAGTTTGTTCAAGAGAAGATAATTATGTATGAAAATATATTGCTATTTTAGGCCTATAAAAGTACAAAGGGAAATCATCTTGTCGCAGTTGCTAAACAAGGTAAGGAATGAACACAAAAAGATAAACTCTTTTATCTTATAATAAATGTAATATGTATATAGTTATGCATTAATATAAATAACTTAAATATTTCAGAACTAAATGACTTGACGACCTGTTTGTTTGAAATGGCACGCCCTTCTTGTAACTGTTCAAGCGATGTAGCTCAGAAGATATAAACTCATCTTGTGAATAATATATTGCCTTTTTCTAGAGATTTTTTAAGTATGAATAAATAATATTATAATAGTTGTTATTAAGGATATTTGGCTAGAGAAAAGTACAATGTGTCCTGCGAGAAACTGAAATTATAAGTTGACACGGCCAATTTATCTCTAACCATAAGTATCGTTAGTATAGTCTGAATTGTGTATTCATATATTTATTAATTGATGTAATATAATCATCTAATTGCATAATAATTATATTTTAGTTGATATAGAAAGCGTGCCGAGCCTTGGTAACATTACAGAGTGTATATAATATACATGAGTAACAGGCTTTAATATTGTTTGCAATGGGATTTTCATAAATACATCGTTCTTCTAGAATACTGATTCATTGTTACTGTATTTTTGGTATGGTCTCAACACATTAAAGGACACTCGCTGGTTTTGGAATGTTGCCAGAAGAACTCTTAAATGGTGTGTATATGCCCTAAATGATCTAGAATAGCATTTGAGACAAGTGACTGTGCCTGATGGTTGTGGTGTCAAGACTCCTTATAAGTCTCTTTATAAAGTAAACTTAATGTAAATGAATCACATTAAAAGTTTACGAGGAGCATTAAATGTTTATTTATTGAGATTCTTCTTTTTTAAAGTTACCTAAGAACTCATATTTGTCACACAAAGTTTTCTCATTGCTTCTTTCCCGGTATATTCTTCTCATTAATATTTGTTGTATTTCTTTTTTATGAGACCTTCTATTTTTAAAATAAGTACTTAAGGAGCCTCCATCGGCCTTTTAGGTATTCTTTGCTATTCGTCTACTCAACAACATTTGGTTAGTAGAGGGATTGTCTATCCCCCACCTCATTGCCAAAGGAGTTGCTGTGGAGTTTGCTCTCCAGGAGCAGCTACTAGTGAACTCTAAGCAAGCATCATATTTATAAAGCAAATATATATCAAAATTAAAACAAAAACAAACGAATACTATAAATGTGAGCATTAATTATTTATAATTATATCTAAAAGTCAGTATTTCTGTCAGGCAGACTTATGGGGTCACTGGAGCATCTGCGAAAAGCAGTCGAGTTTACTGATTTAGAAGGCGACTCCTCACAGACTGTTGAGTTACTTGCTCCACATTCCTAAATAACAGTATTAGTAATATTTATATAATATTTATAAATATAACAACACTGTTTTGTAGCAACAACACAAACCGAAATGTTGGAAGTCTGTTTTGCCAAAATTCAGTACATAATTCAATAATATTTTTAATCGAACACTGTTTAGTTGCAGGAAATCTAGCTCTTGCATCAGACTATAGTTTTTTCTAAGTTTTATAACAGCCCATGCATTTTCAACCCTCCAGTTCCATGTTTTATAATAAACTCTTTTAGACTGTCAGAAACGGAAGAATTTGAATCTGAACGGTGCTAATCTGTATCTGATTAGGTTATTTAATCATTGAACTGAACAAATTAGATTTATATTTATTGTTTTATTATTAATAATATAATATATTACTTAAATATCTACCTTATTAGTTAATAAAGTATTACTGCTATCATGCTTGTTCGTTTCATCTATAGGGCTTGTTCTACCATTTGAACGAGGCGTTTCCATATCATTGTTATTAAAGTTTTGAAAGAATGAAACATCCTAAAAGAGTTATTTAGTAAAAATAAAGTAAGTTTTGTTATATAGTCTATAACAAGAGTTTCCGGAGCAGCATCCTGCGAGCAGCCGTGTTAAACAAAAAGTAATGGAGGACAGGTGGATTGAGAGTTCTTTTTCCTGTAGAATATTCATTTTAATCTATCACCACTTCTATAGCTAGCTCCTGATATAGACTATATATCCATAAACTACCTTGCTATCCGCTTTGCTGTTGAAAGAAGAGTTAATATTGGATAGAGATACGTCTGATGGTTCTGTTAGAGCTTCGCCTAAATGAAAATATGTTTATTATTATTAATAATCCGATAAATTCATCTTTAGTAATTTAAAGCAATACTGCAAAAATGCCTGTCGAACTTCTCGATGCGCGGTATTGCAAAGTTTTTCCATAAACAAAATGAAAACTGGCAAAACTTTGCATCCCGCACTCATCTCGAGTAAGGCCGGCAGATTCTGGGTTTATAATGGCTAGTAAAAGGTGTGTTGGGCTGGTCTATTTCTCAAAGTTCCGTCTCTTGCCCGGCCCTCGAAATTCCCATTCTTTCTTATTGTTAGTCTATTATATTTGTTTATTATTTCCATAACTGACCGGCTCCGCCCCTAGTTAAAGGTGTATTCGTATTGCTAGGTCTTCCATTCATTGACTGCATTAAGGGCATTCTCTGTGGAGCTACACTAAGTGGAAATGGAGCAGCGAATCCCCCTCCATACGGGTTTCCGGCTGCTCCAAACTGAGCCTGTTGGCCAAAGTGAGCAGGCATGCCCATGCCGAAAGAGGACGGCATTTGCATAGTTTGAAGTTGCTGAAAAGAGAATAGCTCGATTAACTTTATAAATAATATGAATTTTTTAATAATCGTTAGATAATAGTTTCCCGCGATTGCAGTTACTTACAACCGGGAAAACCCTGGCAAGGGGGGGGGGGGGTCGCGATGGCCCGAACTTGCCCGGAATGGGCCGCGGAGGATCCACTATTTAGTAGTATTCAAATAATAGAAATATTCTTACCTTTCTGAGGCTATTGATTTCATCCTGCATTTTTGTCTGTATTTTGTTCTTTTCGGAATGAAGCTCGTTTACTCGCGACATGTAGGCCTAAAGATGGATAACAATAATAATAATAATAATGCTAATCTATTTGTTTTAATATTAATACAATAACTATAGATATTAACGATAGCTTGTTAAACTTTGATAAATAATCTTCCCAGGGACTTCGTGAACATTCCAAGAACACTTTAAAGTAGATTAAGAACATATGAATTAATATTTTCAGATGCATTGGGTATTTTTTCAAAAAGTGTCCCCGAAGTCAACGTGTAAGCTTTTATGAATACCTTATAATTTATCTGTTGGATTTCTTTTCACCGTTTATCCTCTTTAATAAGTCCAAATAAGGGCTAGGATATGACGGGCCGGACTCCGAAAAGCTACGGTCCGTCGGATGCCCCTTAGGTGTAGACCATTGTTGCTAACCTTTTCCATCTCTTCCTTTGACTGTTGTATTTGTCTACATTTATTCTTATAATAAACATGTCTCTGCTCACTATACTTTAATTTGTCTCTAGCCCTCTCTAAGGCGCGCTCCATCTGATCCATTTGCTCCATTTCCTAAAGAAAAACACTATAGATAAGCTTGAAAGCTTTAGGCTTGGCCCTTTTAATTTTCAGTTTATTACAATAAGATTGACTACTAAACTGGCTTGCCGGAATGAGTGACAAATTCTAAGGCCTGGTCGTGTTTTATCTACCTTAGTCTTTGCGTATTCCTCATAATCCTCATCAGAGTCCTCTTCTAGTTCTCTTGGGTAGGGTCTTCCAATATGACCAACTGGAGAAGGATCGCCGCTACCGTATTCAGATGTGTCACGAGTAGATCTAGATAGGGCGCGTTTTACAAAAAATAGGTTATTAGAGTAATATACTTAGTTCAGAGAACCCGTTCTAAGCCTAAGACATATTCTCAAGTTTAGCAGAGTGTATATCACTCCCAAACTTGACGGATTTGCATTATCAATGAAACAAACTAGAGTAGCAATGTAATTAAAGTAGAACAGCAATAAATTTTGAAAATTTCTTACTTTTCTCTCTCTTTTCCTTACGTCTAACGTTAAACACCGTTTTTACACTCCCCAGACGAGTTCGGCAAAAAATAAAAAAGTTTCCGGCATCCTGATAGGTCCCCTTTGAGGTCCACAGGGTGTCTTTTTGTTTCGTCACTACGAGTTCAGACCTTTCTCTCGTTAGTTTTATTAAGGGGTTGAACTATACTTTATATGAATGCATTACTCTCCAGTATTGTTCAACAGCTAACTGAGTTGAGCTGTAGAGTTTTCTTTTGAAGTTTCTTAATACAACTATGTGGATCTTATTTTTTAAATATATATCTTCCTTTTCATTAATATTTCTTTCTTCCTACCTTCTATACTTGTCTCCCCTATCATATTTGTCTCTTTTATATTTCCTCTCGCTTTGACTGTCTGTTGTGTCAAAGGATCTGTTCATCATAGAATTTCTATGCTCTTCTCCTCGAATTCTGTAAATTACAATATTTTTTTTACAATTACAGCTGCTGTTTATATATTTTGAATCGTATTTTAGAAAATGTAAACTTTATATATATAATATATATAAACAGTATATTTTATATAAATATGTACTCTTGCGTTTCAAAGTTGAGTATAGTAAACTATAGACAACGGACGGATCGCTTGCAAAGGTATACTGTAGGACTACTAGGATTAGAGCAGATTTATGCAAAGGAGCAAGAAAGTGCACGTAAAATAGAACCAGGGCCACAAGATTTGCGCTGCAGCGTAACTGTTGCAGCCCTTCAATTACAATTCGTCCGGTATTGTTAAAAAATAGAAATCAATCACTAGTAATTGGTTACCACAAGTAATTTACAAACATCACAGAAATACTGTTGGGATATTACTTATAGAGAATAGCGCAAGAATTTGCCAACTTCTAACTAAAGTTAAAAAGGGGCTTAGCCGCAACATTGCTGGCCTTTTACAGAATCGTATGTAGATTGTAATGCAACTAACCCTCCTGGACAACTCTGGGGTCCCTTATGTAGCTTAGGTGCTGTCTGTACATGATATGGAGCAGCCGGATGCAGATAATCTTCTTCTATATCAAATCTAGTACGTCTAGGTTTAGATGAAGAGGAAGCAGATCTCTGACTGCGACGGTAGGACATGTCACGATCCTAAAATAGAATAATGCTATAGTCTGTATCAAGACCTAGATATTCAGCGTAGTATCGTGGGATGTGAAAATTACGGAAAATATATGAGTTTAGAGTATTTTATTCATAACTAATTGCTTTTAATCTAGCCTCACTAGAGGATAATCTACGCTGTAAACGTAGCTCTTGGTACAGACTATAGATAATCCCTATTATATTATATGTGTTGTGCAAAAATGTTTGAAAAGTTTGAAAGAAACGTAACAAATTGTTTCACAGTAGTTTTATTATAATAACTTCAATCTCTCTTACCAATTCCGTAGACTGTTCTTTCTCTTTTGAACTGTGCTTTTTGCTGCGAAACATTCCAAAAAATGAAGACATTGTGAAGTTTATGCCTATAATATTACAAATATTCTTATAATTATGGCTAATTGAATAAGAAAACTAAAGGCTCGCTTCGATGTATGAAAGTAAATTCTCTATCAATGGTTAGGAATATAATATAATGAATTAATGAGTAATATCCAATAACTTTTGTGTGTTATTGGATCAATTGTAGTGCTTTTCTTATGTTTTTTATAACAAAAGGTCAACCCAATGGGAGGTCTGAGGGCCAATTTGAATATTACGCAACCAGCGGTGTTGTACAAAAGGGAGTAGGCTAAATATGAGAAGGAATGCAATGATTAACTAGACTGTTGGAGGATAAGTTATAATTTAAACTAAAAAGAAAAATTAGCAAACTTTGAAGAGAATTTGGAATCCTAGAAAAGAGAACTGTTAAAATCGGCACTATTTAAAAGACAATGGTAACATTTTCAGTTTCAAATAGTTTTCTTCCCTGGAAGTCGTCAGTTACTGGATATTTCAAAATAATCCATTAATTTAAATATGTGATACACATAATTCTACTTTGAATATCTAACTGTGGGCAAACGGGACGGGAAAAAGACAAACCTTTTTGATATTTTGGTCAATATAGTTATGCTATTACTAGTCTCTGGCAATGAAACTATTAAACCTGCTAATACAAACTAATTTTAAACCAAAAGTATAGCGCGCTATATGTTTCCCAAATGAACCATGCTAAATATATTCTAAAGTAGCTAAAAGTATCGCTTCCTGTAGTCGGTATAGGTACTCCCCCGCTTAACAAACTTCTAAACTCTTAGTTCTGATTGTATTTACTCAGCAAAGTACATAGGATGCATGTTGTAGTAGATGTATCTATGTCGGCATTGTCGTAATTACGTATTTCTCTTGCCGGCGAATTAAACAAATACAACAAGGATAGGCTAAGATGAACGGAAAGATAAGATTTAGAAAAGAAAGTGGAGCTATTGAGGATAAAAAGAAGGTTGAAAAGAAAATTTAGAATTTTCATGAATCAATAGAAATGTATAGTCCATAACAGAAATCCACCGCGCTCTGAGACTATACCTTTCCTTGGACCATAAGAGGAGACGTTTATCCTTCAGATTCACCATCGCCAAAACATTCTATATACTTTTATAGTCAATGCTTACTGGGATAAACGTCCGTACATATTGTCTAAAAGCAGAAACAACGATTCTGGCTATATTAAAATATGCATTATTACTTCATAAAGAGCAGGAGTGGTTAAACCGAATCGGCAAGGGCCATCTTATTCTCATCTCTGGAATACTCAACTATTTTAAATGATTTCTGAATAGTAACACAATCGTCGATTTGTCTCAAACGGCGTAAATTTAGCATGGGAAAGCGAAGAAACTGTCAATATTCCCACAGTTTTTGTATAAAATCAAGTGGAGAAAAACTGGTTTGAAATAGGATTATAACTCGAAAGTAGAAGTAATAGCTATGGAATAAACCATTATTATTATTATTATTATTAACTGATAAATACAATTAGGAAACAATACAATACCGGAAAGATTAAAAAGGTATTCACAATAGATCTTGATAGACTTTAACACCGCGCAACAGTAGACATTAGAAAGAATTATGCAAGTACTTAAAATACTATTGAATAAAGTTACTGGCCGGACTAACAAATTACTAACCTTTAAAATTTGAAGTTTGAATTAAAATATAACACCAACAAATGAAAACAAAAAACAAGTTATCTCAAAATTGGGTTCAAGACGCCTAATGATAACAAATTCGTGTGAAAATGCTCAAGTGAAGGTTGTAAATAGAATAATTAAACTAATTTTAGTGCAAAATTAATGTTACATTATATTATTTTCTTATTTTAGATAAAAATCAACACTTATGCGTTCTTTGCCTATGGCCGGTGGGTTCGGCGTCCATTCAGCCGATTTGAATTTTCCTTTTGGCGGGAAACGCGCAGCTCGGTCTGGGCAAGCAGACGCGGCACGGCCTGCAAGGGGTTCAAAGGGGCCGACCAAGGTCTTTACCGGTAATTAAAAAGAAAGAAACTCATTACAGGTTTTTAGTCATAAAGTCAGTTTGTGATGGATATTGCGAGGAAAAAGTTGTTAATCGGTTCAATGACCAACAATTATTACCAAAGTATATAGATAATCTTAAAACTTTAAAATAATAGTAGAAACTGATTGGGAAAGAAAAACCTATATAGTATTTAGAAAACCTAGGAAATATAAACTTGCTAAGAAAGGTATCTCGGTAAAAACAATATATTTTAAATAACGATATGACTCTTCTAAACAGTAACTTAACAATAGAACTATAAAGTTTATATTGAAAGTTAATTTAACTTTTAAAGAATCCATAATAGTTATAAACAATTTCCTAAGAACCTTTAATCTTTCAAGTTTCTTTTAATATATCAATACTTGTTGCGAACTAACATTTATTGTGAACAAGAAAATTGATAAAACACTATGAATCTGTAGATTTACAGAGAAAAGAAGTGATTAGATTGAAAGGTCAAATGATAAAATAAATAGAATAAGTTTAAAAGATAATAACAAAATAAAAATAGGTATCAACAGAGTTATTTAGGATGGAATGAACTGTTTCTTACATTAAGCCGGTTGTCTTAAATTAAAGCACTTTCTATCATGGCTGTGTAAACCCTTTTTTGAACGGGTCGTAGGGGCCGGCCCTGGCCGACGCTGGGCCCGAAAAGTTGTCTTGTCAGAATGATTTGAACACTCTCTTTTTAAAAATTTCGAAATTTGTCAATTTTTGTTAGTTAATTTCATTTAAACAAACACAGACTAAAAATGGTATTTCCGGATAAGAAATGGTAGCTCCGAACCTGCTGCGATATAATTCAGTTCCGAACAATACAACTATTATATAATCTAGAGAAACTATGCTACTACTAAGTTTATAATAAAACTCCTAACTAACTAAACAAACTTAATGTCTTTATTGGTTTACTATGTATATTCTTTTCTACTTGGGAGGTCATACCTCCTGTGATTAAATGAATGCCGCCACTGCGACCTAAGGACCATTGCGTATGAAACACTACGGGGAGCCGCGTATTTGTCAAAAATTAGGAATTGTAACAGAACTTAGTGAAATGTAGTTTTATGAATATTAAATATAAATAGTCCATCTTAAATAGTCAATTATCTAAATGAATGAAAAGTAGAATCATTCATAAGAATTAACGCCACAAATTTGTGAGAACTAGCGATAGTCATACCGTTCGATCTTACTTGGTTTCCGTATAGAAACGTATACTATGAGAAAACATAATAAGGCACAGTGGAATAAGTATAGTCTATATCAAGAGCTAGATTTCCAGCCCAGTATTCATTATTGCCTCATCACCTCTCAGCGATCAATTAATTTAATTCAGCGCCCGCAGCTCATCTTTGCAACGGCGCGCGGACTGTAGGTTTTAAGACAGACTATATAAGTTCATAAACATAGCTCATCTATATAGAGTTATCTATTCCTCTAATGAATAAATAAAGGAATATTTGTCAGTTCTACCTAAAACTTCTTCTACATATAATATATATCATATACATATTTTGTACATATAAAACTAGGAGAATGTTGAGTGTAAATTGTGGCAATTCATAATAAAGCGAGCATGTTTAGTCAATAATGCTTATTTATTACAGATGTGACTAGAAGCACATGGGTTAAAACTAATTTATTTCCTGTAATCGCACATATCACACAATGACTGAAGATTTCTTCGGCGCAGGGTTTCGGCCATTCATTGCGGAATCTTCTGAGCAGAGACGGCTCTTTTCTAACCTTCAGCCTTCGGATGCAAGAAACTTGGGATAAATAAGCTGCTGGTTCCCCAAGCCTATTGCAGCTACGGGGAGTCGAACTCACAGCCTCAGATCCTCTCGGATTTAGAAACCGCTGTTCTAACAAATAGGGTAATGCACCCGCAAGATAACCGGTAAGGGTTAATAAAGAAGATATTATAAAACGATTTATATCATTTATTTAATATTAGAAACATCTTACACGAGTATAGAATTAGTTCCTGGACTTTTCCCGGTTCGCGTCCCCGTCCTACTAGTATGAATGTATAAATACGGAGTTTTGGTTTAGTATCTTGGCAAGCTTTAAAACAGACATTATTTCTAATAATAAATAATTACAATAATGTTAAATTCAAAACGATTTTCCATTTGATTCCTTTATTTCTGTCATATAAATGGCCTTTACTCAACGGGAGATAATTTATAGACAGAAACAGCTAAGAGATACCATCACACAGTCAATTTGAACCGAAAATAACTTAATTATTGTCAATCAAAGAACCTATGAAACTATAAAATATATAGAAATAAACAATCGTTGTAGATAGTAATATCAAAAAGACACAGTATACTTTTCCAAAGATAAAACTTATACTTTCGGGGAGGAATGAGACCATAATTAGACTTGCTAACCTTCATTTTACACAATTGGACAGGGGAACATACAAACTAAAAACGTTAATTATCTTATACTTATAATAATAAAGTAATGTATATCATTTGAATCTAAAAAAAATTTCAAAACATTAAATGCAAAGTTGTTTATATTTTAAAGAAAAACTATTCTTTGCTCAACCGAACCTTACTAGTTTTCCGGTTCAACATGATAATCGAGCAAATAAATTAACTGATAGAGCAATTTAGCTCATTTACCACTTAGTTTAAACAAAATGGAGTTGAGAAGTGGAAGAAAAGTATCAAATAATGTAAGTTTATAGTTTAATTAATAATATGTTTTATCATATTGGTTACATAATGAATATAGAAAGTAACTGTACAGTTCGATTTTCTATTCTGTATAAGATTTGAATTTGAAGATATATGATGTTTTCTTCCAGGAGGTCCCATCCCATCGGATGCTGCCGGAGACGTCGCGGGCTACGGATTTAGCTCCGAAATTCGCTACCTGCCAACTCCCGAGATGAAGTAAGTTTAGCATTGCTATATATAGTATAGTCTGCTGTAAGTGTTAGGTTTCCATTTAATAAATGTAATTTTGAACGAACGGCCTCCACTGATATTCGATTCATTTTAAATAGAACCGTTGCTCACCAGGAAGCTGTGCTGGAAACTTAGCTCTTGTAATAGATTAGTATAGCATTTGTATGTATATATTGCGGTATAGAGTAATGTACTGTATTTCGGTACGGCTAACACGCTACAGTATATTATTGTTTGTTTTATTCAATTAAAAGAAGCTTGCGATTCAAATTAATAGAAATAGTCCGTTTTAATAGCTAAACTGCAAGCGCCGTTTGGAGTTGACGTGACGCTTTAAAGGGCTCGCTGAGGGAGAAAGCTATTTTGTCTGCAATCTCCCGAGTAGAATAGTAGTTCTGAAACAAGAATTCTCTACGCGACGTTATAACTCTTGAGGTTTACTATATAGCCGGCGGCCAAGGCTTATGCAAGGGTATACGGTACGACCTGCAAATGTTACTGGAGCGCGGCCAAGCAATGGCGCGCGAAAACGCGGGATAGTCAATGATGCATTGTATAACACCACATCTAACATATTTTTCGGAAACAATTGATTTATATTAACGAACATAACTATTTAGCGCCTTTTGAATTAAGCACTCAGACCTTTAATTTGCATATCGTTTGCCCGCCGACTATATTTACAACGAGCTCCTCTGGTGGGATGAGCACGCTTTATTTAGAAACAATTGCGCATATGAAGATGCTTGATCGAACTCTATTCTCCGGAACTATAGATAATTACAGAAAATCCGATGAAAGAGACCGAATCCCAATAGGCGGTTTTCATTGGCGTTTTACCCCTAGCGGTCGTGTAGGAGTCTATATCGAATTCCCCAATACAGTAAGCTACAATGACCTGAGCATCTAATGTTATCTCATTTTAAGAACTGGGATGATCCTGATCCCCTCCAGCTTATCTTGTACGATGTTTACAATGGAATTTGGTTCCGTCTTTCGCTTGAGCATAATTTCTTTCTGGCAGTAAGTTTGTAAAGTGTACAGTTAAATTTCTATAATTTGACCATGAGTTAAAAAGGCTTAAACTGTTTTCAATATAAATAAAAAAAGCAAGTTGTTTTAACTGGCGGTATTGTTGTGACTTTGGCGGTCCCAGACATGAACTTTAGTTTTCTGGAATAAGAATTCCAATTTCTTGTAACCCCGGATATTTGCTCTAGAAGGATTGTAAGAATTTTTAAATGATGTAGGTAAAAAACTAAAAGGATGTTTTTTGCAAGCGAGGCAACAACGTGAATTTACTAACGATAGCCTGTATTCGAACCTACAGTCCAAACGCGGTGCTTGGAGCCGAATAAAAATGTTGTTTTCAAATAGCCTCCTGTTCGAAGAGAACGCAGACAAATTCAGTGCTCGGCGCGAAGCACGGCGCGGATGACCTTTGTCCGTTGGTTTGAAGACAGACTGTATAACCGATGCTTCTAGGATCTATTCACCTATCATATGGTTAACGAGACAGAATTGGTTATTATTACCATCTCTGGAAGTAATGTGGTTACACAGAATTTATACACTATAGACATGGAGAAAAGAAAAGTTAACTACCTGAAATCTGTGTAAGTTTCAAGTGTCTGAACTTGAGAAGAGACAAACCACCTTGAAGGCAAGACAAACCCGTATTCATCAAGCTGCCCGCGGGCGATGCACGGGTCGGGCGCTACCCGAGGAAATCGGTATTCATCAAGCAACGGGCAGTGACGGGCCGGGCGCCCGCCGGGCAGCCTCGGACAATGGGCGTGGTCAGTTTGTTAACGTAGGACAGCACCATTATTTGCTTATTTTATTGCAAAAACGAGGGACTTAATCGAATAAAAACTCGACTGGGATAGTTTTAATGGAGTGGAAATGTTAGAAATCATTTATATTTAAAGTTTAGGCAGCTAAAACTTTTAAAAAAACTGTCGAATCTGTTTAAAATATACCAGCCTTAGTCATTGTTTTGACATGACCGTTGCGCATGCATTTTATAGTGAAAAATCATCAAAATGTATAAAGACTCAATTTTTTTTTAAAGTCGGAACAGAAAAATTTACAATTTTCGGTTTTTTGAGCCGAAACTTGGTGGACTTGATGAATGCATGCTCTCGAAAGAAAAAACCATTAAATTTTTAAGTTTTTCGCGCGCAAAACTTCGAATATAAATTTCTCGAATACTACGCGACTCCAGAAAAAAACAAAAAATAAATAAAGCAACCAAATAAATATATAAATAAGTGGGTCCGCCCAACATGGTCCCAAGTACAAATTCTCAAGTTTTCGGGTTATTTTCAAAAATAACTTTGTGTTCAAACCAAACAAATTTTTGTGTGGAAAGTTCTTATATTATATTTAGTCCCAGTTGAAGCAAAATATTCTAGAAAAAACATTTCTGCCAAGTTTATCGGCCCGGGACCGAGAAAAAAACCTTCTCTCCCTTGTTTTCCTCAATCGTGGGGTGTTTGTTCTTTAAAACTAGTAAACTTACTTCATACAAGCGGTTGAATTGGAATCAGCATAGACGGCTCCTATAAAAGGGAATATGTAGTTTCTAGTGTAACAATATATGAGATCAGGAACACGAGCTCTTTCATATAAACAATACTTCAAAAAATCGAAGATATGTCCCTTTAACTTCACCGGCCGACTGGGCGGGGCGGGGCGGGGCCCAAAATTGCCAGCCCGCTTAGTTCGTTAATATCCAAGTCTTGTTTGTATTTGAAACAGCAAATGCATACGAATATTTAGAAATGCTTGAAATTAAATTTTCAGTAAACATAGTTTTATGCATCGTCATCAGGCCGCTGATTCGTTGACTCCCTGGAAGTTGGAAGGAATATATTATGACCGTGGACTCAACCCTACCAATACGTACCACACTCCTGTCAAATTTGGTCTTAAAGGCACGTTTAATAGAGCAGTTGGGAATCGAGGTTCTTATCTAGTTTGTAGTGAAGATTGGCGAGCCGAGCATTGTCCACCTGTGTTCTACCTGAATTCTTTAGACTATGATCATCCATCAAAATTGGGTTTCTCGCTTGAATAGTTACCAGCAGAGTTGGTTACCGGCCTGAGCCGGCCTGAATATTTGAAACTCAGGCCGGGCCGGCCGGATAACCACCTCAGGGGTACACAAGGCTGGAAACCGGCCCGGCCTGAAATTTTGATACCCAGGCCGGGCCGGCCGGATAACCACCTCAGGGTACAAAAGGATGGAAACCGGCCCGGCCTGAAATTTTGATACCCAGGCCGGGCCGGCCGGATAACCAGCTCTGGTTACCAGTAATATGTACTATCACACCTCCAGGCTCACATTCAGTCCATAACCGTTTACCTCTATGTCAACACATTTCTGTTTTCAGCATACACTGCTTTGGTTTCTCGTCGTAGCGGTGTTGACCGTCGTCGTATTATCTATCTAGTTCCACTGCATCCGGATGACGCCACTGCCGAACCTATGGAGTTCTCAGTCAATCTGGAAGCTACTTTGGAAGAAAAACGTGTATTGGGTAGTTTCCTAGGTTAGTTTGCGGGGATGCTAATATGGCTATAGATTATATTGATTCTTTAGATTAGATTGCTCATTGTAGCAACAAAAATATAGTCTTTTGCGATCCTATATTTGGGATGTGGCGTTGTTTAGTAAAGATGAACAGAAAATGGGTGGATTGGCAGCTCTTCCCCAAAAATTACATTCATATTTATAGAACACCACAGAGTTACATTATACAGGGCGGGAAGACAAGTTCTTGAAACAGACCATATCTATTATATAAAGTAATATAGGCGGAAGCCAAGGCAAGAGACATTTTTGGAAAATTAGGTTTTAAATGTGGTATTCTGGTAGTCAAGTTTACCAGTTTTACCCAAATCCGACCGTAGTTGCGACCAAGACATTTTACAGATAACGCTGACCGTTCGTATGACTTTAAACGTGAAGTTCTTGTTACCGGTAACCTGCTGAATTTGCTCCCGATAATGGTATCCAATGACTTGGGTCCACCGAATAGATTTTCGTCTATTGGATTCGGAATGTATAGGACCATCGATGTCAATAAGCTAATTGATATCCACCAGAAGCCTATGGGACGCGGTTCGCCGGAAGAAATCGATCTAGATGAGCAACAAGGTAGGCTATATGAATGGGAATTCAGATTACTGGCTTGTGCTAAGCTCGAAAAATTGAGAAACCGGAAATTTTCAGCGCTGGGATATTGGGGGGGGGGAGGAACTGTTGGGCCAATTACATAGTTGAGGTTCAATTTTATACAAACAAGGGGCTGAGAGCTGACAATGAGTTTGCTGATTTTAGTCGATGCTGGGCCAAAAGTCGATTTTTCAAAACTGGGCCCGTGACAGCCTGTTTCTTCCGCTGCTAATCCGTAATAATATTCTTTATTTAGTCGATGCTTTTGGTCTGAGAACTGAAGAGTTTGCTAAATGGGTCGCCTCTGATATATTTTTATTTTCGTCTACAGATGGAGCTTTTATTGTAAGTGATTTAATACAGTATACCTAATAGTTTCATTGGGAATCACTTTCTTATAAAAAACAATAATCTTAGCATGTCAACATATAAATCTCCGGGTAGTCACCCTAACTCTATCATACCATTAGGGAACTACAATCCTGTTTTGTTGTAAGAAGATTAAACTTGTGAGGAAATAAACAATTATTATTTCTTCGTCCTACGAATTTAAAAAAATCTGGGTCACGGGCCGAAAATTGACCCCTCGTCCCTTTCTGAAAATTTTGCAAACGGGCCGCCGTACCGGGCCCAAATTCTTATCCAAATTCCCAGCCTGAGTGTTGTTTCTGTGTGACGCTAACTTTAAACAAGTTGAACAGGACCCATCCCCTTGCACTATATAAAACACTCAATGTTCAAAAATAAGATAATATTTTAAGTGTAAACCTCCCCATCATTCCGGTTTTATCACTTGTCATCCGCTTGCTGCAAGAAGCCTTATTAATATACGGTATATCCCGTAAGTTTGTTTTTCGCCTCAAACTGTAATTCTGCCCGTCGAACATTCCCAACTTCATGACCAGAAACACTGAATTCAAAGAAAATCGTGCCCAGGGGTAGGAACGGGTCGGCCGGTGGTCAGAGCTGGATACCGGCCCGGTCCGGCCTGAAATTTTGATACCCAGGCCGGGCCGGCCTGATAACCACCTCTGCTTGTGGTGAAATTGTTTCGGTTCGGGCCCATCCGTCTTGCCCAAACTGAGGCCGGCCCTGCCCAAGAAATCCCACAACTGATTGTGCATTCTTCATAACTCAACGATCAAAACTAAACAACAAGACTTTCAAGTTTTTAAGTTGAGAAAATAATTGATTTTGCGGATTTCAGGATGAGTTGGCCATGCTTTCATCCCAGTGGTTTGGTACTGCACTTCGTTTATCGCAGCATCTATTCTCATCAACTGGTTGTCGGCGTTGCCAACTCCTATACAAAAAGCCTATATTCGATGGCTCTCGGAAAGATCCTATTCAAGAAAAGGGAATTGTCTGAGAAACCTTTTGCTGCGGATACTCATCATGAAGTATTCGGAATGTGCCCAATCCAATTGGACAAAGAAGCTGAGAAGGCCCTACAGCCTTACAAAAAGTGGGCCAGTATGTTCAAGCCTGGAAATATGTAAAGTCAACTTTAATTGTATCATTTGATTTATAGAATTTCTAATAAACATTTTATTTTAATTTGGTTTTGTTTTAGAAGGAAAACTAGTTGCCGATGTAGGTGTGCCATGCTAACCATACAACATAACAAGTTGTCCGTAGATTTGTTTCTAAAATGTTGATATCGGCTGGGCCCGGCCTGGACAACTGAGTAGTCTGATACTAAAAACAAAATAACCCGAATCTCTAATTTATCAATCTTTGTAGATAGTAATACCGAAAATTTGTACCGGTTCAAGGACCGGTACACTCACAAATTTGTTAGAATTTGTATTTTTTCATGTTATTCCTCCAGAATCCCTCCCCCCAGGTGCACCTTCACGCAGGGTGGCGGACTATTTATAATGTGAAATGACTAGCTCTATCGACACAAATAATAAAATTGAGATGACTATAAGATCAGGGGTGCTCACGGGTCGGCCTGCGCCAACTTGAGCAAATTTGGCCGTGTCAGGCCCCGGCCGGTTTACGTGAGGTTACTATGAGATTTTTAACGTATTGTGTTTTAGGTGGCTCACTGGACGAATACTTGAAGAAAAATTGTGGTTCTATTGACAGGTAGCGGGATATTACGAATGATATACTATAGTCTTTATCAGTAGCTAGATTTATAAGCGCTTACCTATTTGCATTGAGAAGGCCTCATCCACAGAGACATTGCCGGCCGAAACTGTCTCTACGAAGAAAGCAAGAATGTAAGTTGTAGACGACTGCAAACCGACTAGGTCTTGGTAATCTAACACTCTCTAATAGGGCTGCAGGGACTAAATGCGGTGAGACAAACGCATAGACAATGAAAAAGAGTTAAAAACTAATATACATATAAGCGGATAGCTTGCGGTAGGTGGGCGTTTATCTACATGTTTGTTTATTGTTATGGCCTCGCTGGGCTTTGATGTAATCTGGTGAGATCCTATATTTGGGATGTGGCGTTGGAAAACAGAACTATTTTGAAAGCGATTGCAAAAATGTTCAGTTCAAAATAGTTCTGTTTTGACGGTCCACATTTCTGTGAATTCCCTACGAATTCCCTAATTTTGGATGAAGAAGACGACAAAAGTGTAAGTTTTGTAGACATTCTATTATGATGTAATATTAGATAAGATGTAAGAATGTAATTAATATTAGAGTGCATTCTTAATGATGCAATAATATAGGCTGCTCGCAAACTACAGGCAAAGGCTAGTCAGTCTGAGCCAAAGGGCTCGGCGACGGACACCGGTAGCGATGCGTCGATCGTTTCGTGCGCATTAAATGCATCCAAGAAGGAGCGCATGGCGGAAGAAGAGAAGGCCAAAAAGATTGGTTAGTTTACTAAATAATGTATTAAATAATAACAGTTGTGAAAAGATATGAAATGTTTCTGCATAGCTATATATTTGAAATCAGTTGGCATTTGAAAACGCAATGTAGGATAATTACAAATACAGTTATGAAGTCATCTAAATTGAGAATATTTGAAATATAACAAGCCAAAACGAGGCGTAGATTAGTGAATAAACTAATACCTACAATATTAAAGAACGATCCTTTCAATTCAGATATCGACAACTCATATGGCTTGATTCGAAATAATAACAAAGTACGATCTAATGTCAAAAGCAATTGTAAAATAAATATAATTTACACAATGCTTCTGTTGTATTTTGGTATCGATAGTACTGTGCCGGTACAATACTTCGTATATATGAAAAATGCTTGTTTTAAACTGAAGCTGGAATAACTAGAATCAATGGGATCGTTGTTGCATCGACATGGCACAGAAATCTTTGAACATAAAACATTTTCGATAATCGAGAAACCATAAAACAATCGAGGGCAATTCAACTTTTAACCAGCTGTTCATTAGCTGGATCAACTGAGACAATAACATAAGAATTAAATTTATCCGACTAGGCAGTTAATTTAACCTAGTTAAACTATCCTAGGTATCGATAGGACCGTGCTGCTCCAAGACTTGCATTATACTATGCGCTATAACTGGCTATATATGTATATACATATATGGTTTAAAGAAAAAATAATATGTTCAAATAGATCAATAAAAAATTATTTGCAGCTACTGCAAACAGATCGTTCCAACAGCCTAGCGGAAACTTCGACGGCCGTACTGCGTTTACACGTTTTCACAGTAAAGTAGTTGAAAAAAAACAATTTGGGCCAGAATCGTCTCGAAGTTTCTAAATTGAAACTTCCTTGAAATTTTTTATTTATTTAGTTTTTACTTAATATAATATTATGTATTCATAGAATTTTTGTTTCAGTGAACTGAAATGACTACAAGCACAATTCCCGCATCCAACTTGCTTGTGCGATTCCTCTCAGGTAATAATTAATGTTGGTGGCTTCTATAACCAGTTTCTGTTTCTAGAAGAAGACGGAAGCAATGTGCTCTCCGTGCTTGAAGAAAACCTCGACATAACGGCGGCAGTTACGTCTGGTGGAATTGTGGTTCACCATGATGAATCCATGCCAATCCAGACTATCGAGCGGACGCTGATGGAGATGTGGCATGACAGATCAATGTACAGGTGAGTTGACTATTCATGTTATCATCTATTTTCATACTTAAGGTCGATGCGAGTCTCGCTCCTCACTCGATCATGTGCCGATCACAGAGTTGCTATGTTGAGTGTCAGTCAAGCAGCCATTGTCAAGATGTTTGCACATCTGATCCAGCGGGATTCAGGAATCTCGGATATTATCGTATGTTGTTGAGCCATTTTTTAAACTAAAATATGATTATAGATTGAAACATCCGGCAACGTCAGTTGGTATGGTCCCAAGGATGCAGTTCAATTGGCACAGGAAATAATAAAGAAGCTTCTTCATCTTTATTTACCTGCGCATGAAGCTGTCTCCGAGCTGGACAATGCACGACATCGAGGTTTGCTTATCTTTGGTTCATTTCTATTGATGTTTAGCTTCCACTATGATGACTGGATTCTCCAATGATGTAACCCAGGTGTCCCCCCCACCTCGTGACTGGAATCAGAATGTATTTTCACGTTCTTCCTCTGCGGTAATTAATAGAGAATTTAAAACTTTTAATCATCTTGTTTTCAGAAATCTCAGCAGAGTCTCCTGTCTGACGAATTCAACGATGGCTCTCGCGATCAGCGTTTAACAACCCGCCATCGAATGTTGTTTATGGTCAGATCAACAGACGCACCTCGACTAATTGGTACTCGTGGTATCAATAAGCGCAAGATCGAGGAGGCCACTAATTGCTCGATTACGGTATGTTCTAGTAGTAGCATTGTTGTTTTATATGAAAGTTGCAGCTTCATACTGAGTCCAAGAAGGATGGCGAGTTTCCTGTAGAAGTTTGTGGAGCATCCGCCCAGCAGTGTCAAATGGCAAAGCAATTTATTGAATCTTTCTTGGCACCGGGTGGAACCCTGTTGGACAGCGATGCAAGGGCCAAGGTAATATTTCTAACTTGCTCCTCTATATTATGTTTTTTCCTTCGCAGCAGCAGCGTGAGCGTGAACGCCCTAAGATTCACCTGCAGATGAGTCCGAAGAAGGCCGCTCGAACTGCGTCTTCAACAACTTCAGCCGTTGATGGTTGGTAATAAGCTCAAGTTAGTAGGTATGTTTTATTTCTGAGCCATAAAATTGCAATCAGTTTTATACCTAGTTTAAGTTAATATTTTCCATCATTCCCCCTTTCTTGTAAGTTAGTTTATCATTAATGATATGTGAATATTACCAGTTAACGTTTGTATTCCGCTATTTATTTTGAATTGCTTTCAAAAGATGTGACTAACTTATTCATAATTTCCCCACTCCACTAACTAGCTATTTGTTTGTTACATTTTGTCGTTTTTTGTTCTTGTTTAATTTTTATATAAATTTTGTTTCTTAGATGTTTTCTTCGTAGAGATAAAAATTCAAATGTGTGCTTGATGATCGGTCTGGATTGGAAAAAATATTGGGTTAAATCTTAGAGGCTTATTTTCACGCAGTTGACTACTCAGATATTCAGTTCTTGTTCTCAAACTTGAGATTGTTCGAAGCTGGAATCGTATGGTTCTGTTTTCTTCTCCATTCCCTAAAGAACAATTCTGATAATCGCGTTTATAGTAAGCCAATTGTTTATCATATACAATACTTGGCACGGGGTATTCCCCAATTGATGGTTTTGTTTTCTGTTTCAGCTGTGTTACCGATTATCTTGCCTAACGATGAAAAGGCAAGTAAGATAGGATTTCCATGAAATATAATTACACCGTATATAAAAGAGATTTAAAGAATGAAAGATGACAAAAAAGTGATTAAAAGGTCAAGTCGTTTAGCTGCGAACGCAGATCGAAGATGAGCGAGACGATCTGAATTTCTGACTTTGGCCTTAATTTTCTTTAAGAACATATTTTCTAACTGTTAATCGATTCCCTATTGCCCAGATCCTAGGTTATGTCTCTGTTGGCGATTTTACTATACACGCCACTTATATCTATTAATTTTGTCTGATTTGACCGGCTGCCAGGGTCCGTCATTTAGAATGTTTTGCGTTTGAAAAAAATATTTTCGTTATAAAAACACAACTTTTTGGGAAATGCTTTACAGATTATCTACTAGGGACGGAGTAGAATATATTTAAAAAAGAAATAGTAGTCTAAAAATAATATTTTCTGATAGCATGTATGTCTTTATATTGCTCATAGTACCGTTTTTTCTATAATTTCTTTTTCGAATGTGTTTTGCCTCTGTATTCTTACTCACTAGAAGACTTATCTTAAATAAATAGTAGAATAAACTTAACATTTGATTCGTTCTATTTTATTACCTAAATTCCTTATGACATGTTGCCGTTTCCTTTTCTCACCCCATGTGACCATTTTGAGTTTTGACCAGATGACTGTCTGTTAACTAAACGACGGTCGTTGTCAAAGACAGCTTTTATATTTTTTACTGATTAAAGTGTCCAGTATTCGTTGAGCTTTACTTATTTGAATCGATCCATGTATATCTCTGACGTTGATATAGTCAATTGTAAGCAGGGCGATGTAAAACCACGGGCCGGCCCGCACACAGTCCTGTGACCGTATTCACGAAGACCCTGGGGCAGAGTTGTTAAGCTGGTCTGGCCTGGTCTTGTCTGAAAAAATCGGGTCTAGACCAGGCCAGACTAGACCAGATTAATATCTCTGCCCCGGGGTGCGATAGGGTTCCTTTATGAATACGGCCACTGATTATAAGCATTTCTGTCAGACTACCCCTTTTTGAATGAATCGGATTCGCTTTTAATACAAAGCACTTCTGTTTTAGCCAGTTTTAATTTGGGGTATTTTCGTTTGAAAAGCCTCAAACTAACGCCACAGGCCAACAAAAAGCCCAACTCAGCGAAATCATTACAGTATTTGTAAAACCCAGCAAGAAGTTTTTTTGAGACCGACGACTTTCCAAAACAAATGATTTTGCTACCATTACAGTTCCTGAAAGAACACTCCCTATCATCGAACTTTCATAATGCGCCAACTGATTTCGCAGAACGCGCACTTTGCGTCATTCTCGTGCAAGGCCGAAGAACATGGAATGAAATAAAATCCAATAAATAACAAGGAAAATGAATATAAATACAGCTAAAGGACTATTTCTCCTCTTATTTTGCGTTATCAGCTGAGAAGATGCGGTCAAGACATAATTTAAACCAACATAAGGTAGGACTTAGTGTTTCAGTTAATATATTAATAGATTGTTTAAACAGATTTGTTTATTTATATATACAATAATATTAGAATGTACTATCAATAGTTTACTTCTTTCAGTATTATTGATTGTATGCTTTTAATCAGCTTACCGGAGATGTGAGCCTCGGCCATTTATTTGGGTTTTTGGTGGCCAGCTGCAAACAGGCCGGCGGATTTCAGTGGACATCCGCCACCCTGGCTGCAAGGGTGACGGTTTTCCGGGCCCGCATTTAAACACCCTGTTCTGGCAAATTCACATATTAGTCGGGAGTACCAAAATCCTTGAAAGTCGCAATTCTCCAAGGCAAGACTATGATCTGATCCAAGTCGGATCATCCAGTTAATCATGTTAGAAAAACTACTGAAATGCCCAGTTGTACGAACCTATATACCGGACGTTTTGAAATAGACCAATAAATTGTCTCTATCAATGGGCTGTAGTTTACTGCGCAATATCCTGCAGGGTCAGCAGTGTTAAATGAAAGTAAATGAGAAATTGGTGAATTGGGAACCTTTTCTTCAATAGTAGATTCATTTTATTCTAATGCCGATCTTTCTGTCCACAATACTGTGCTGGAAACTTAGCTCACCTAAAAAGACTATACAAAAGTTATTGACAAAGTAGGAACGCATAGTATCTATATCTCCTATCAGTTACACTTGATGTTTCATAGTAATTCGTGAGGTTGTGAACACTTTTCTACTTTTCCCTCTGACGAGATCATTTCTTCTTGATCTCGAATTACTTGGCCCGCCCGTCCGGGGCACGGCTCATGCGGGCTGAGTGCGTCAGTTCTGAGTTCGCCACGCACCGGCGGGCTGGCGAGAAACTCTTTCTGTCTGAGTCTCTGCTATCCACAGCTTCCGCTTTTCTTTCTTTCTCAAAGTCCTATAAATTGTAGCAGTCCTTTATTTTAGAGTCCGAACTGTTTGCTGATCTTTTTGTGTGCCAACAAGTTAACATTATCATCACCCACAGTCCTTTAATTCTCATTTGAGCAGTTTGTTGCGGTGGAGCGTACTTTTTGACCCAGTTGGATTGACGGCCTTTAGATTTTATGGTGTAGTTTAGTAGGTATAGGAAAGAACCCTAATCAGTGCATTATTTTCAAAGTGAAGCAAGGAACACGCCGTTTTAAGATATTTGTATCTCTTTTCTGAAAGTCAAAGAAGTTTATAGTGATGAATTGTCGGTCTCCTAAGTCTGTTTCATATCCTAGATTACGCGCGATGTTGAATCATTTTAGTTCTGCATTTTGTAACACCGCGCAGTTTCAGAGTTATTTTTAAATTCTTAGTTTCATTTTTGATCCTTACTATACAACGGTTTACTTCTTTTCCAAACGTCTTTTAACACTCAGAACTAAATAAAGCTAGAATCTGCTATAGATTCGCCCAAAACTTTTGTTGTTTATATTCACCTAAATCTTTTGATCAGCTTGATCAGAGCTAAACATTAATATTTTATCTTTTTTGTATTTCTTATTTTTTGATTTTCCATGCTTTCTAACAACAGTTGCCGCACTTTTTGAGCCCTACGCCTGCGACATGAATAGCTCGCTGAAGCATATAAAACTGAAGCTATTGAGATTCCAGAACCATCCAAGGGTCAATTTTTCAGAAAAGTTTGTTTCTGAAAATATTTCACTTCCCGTAATCATACGTATCACAATAACTGTAGAGTTCTTGCGAGAAGGGTTTCGATCATTTATTCCACAATCATCTAAGCGAAGGCGACTTCCTTCTAACATTCAGTCTTCCGTTGCACGAAAAGCCAGTATAAACTTCTGAAGTGGAATGTTCTGTATTAGGGACTGCCATTCTTCTGCCAAAAACTTTTTATGAACGCAGTTTCCTTCAAAAGAGGAAGGGCAAAGGGCCGAATTTTCAAAATTTCCATCCCTTCTTTGAGCCTTAGCACTGAAATTCTTCGGAACTTTTCATACTTAAACTTCACCGTTTATTCCAAACTATTATACAATCTTACAAGAGGAATTGTTTTTCCTTGTTTTTCTTATCTTCTTATCTTTGATAAATATTGCTTATCAGTTGTATTTTTAACAGTACAGCTTCATTCTTTTCTTCGTTGTTTATATATAGTCGGCGGACGAATCGTTTGCAGTTAAAGGTCAATGTGCGCGCAAATTTAGCGCCGGGCGCAGGCGCCGCCAAAGTAGTTGTGCTCAAAGTATATGCGCCGTGGGTTTCCGCGCGCCTTTGATATAGGTTGTTCTAATCGTTGTTCAGTGAACTTAAAATTATGGTCTCAAAATTTTTCTCAAATCTCCCCAAAGGCCAAAAGGTTTTTTTTTGCTAAGCCCGAGCTTGCGACAAAAAAGCGCAAACGCCCACCTCTAGTATTTTATACCAACATCTACTCTACATTTGATCATCTGCAGCTTAAAAGCATAAATATGGATTCGAATGTTTTCTTCCCTATATTGGGCCAGATCCTAGTTAACTGCTATCCCTCTGGTGGGATATCCCTCTAGTTCACTGGGATCAAGTCTAATCTGCTCTTGATAACTGCACGTTTCTCACTTCAATTGCGCACAGCTGCTTTTTGCTTAGCGCGTTTTCTGTGCCTTTATCCATCATTTCCCTCTTGACGCATTTTCTGTCTGCTCACATTTCGTTGTACAACAACTGATGTGATCAAAAAGACAGAAACTGGCAAAGGGATAGGAAAAGGCGCGCCATTCACAACTGTGCGCCCCATTGAGAAGTCGTCTAAAACCAGCTAGAAACAGGCAGATATGGTTGAGGAAACGGTAAATTTTACTTTTTTACAAGATTTTTAGTATAATTAGCTGCAACTCATTTAGTTCCTGGTTCCGCTATGAATCCCACTTCGGAACCAAGCAAAACCGTGATCTTGTTTATTATACTATTTTTCTATAACTAAAGACTTTGGCTAAGCAGTCGTTTTCGTATTTGACCCGTTCAAAACGTTAAATCCCGTACTCAGGGCGGACTTTCTACGACCCCTGGTTTCCAGAGCAGTTTCCTGGAGAGAGGCGATGGTCTATTAAAATGAATCTACTTTCAGAGAAAATCTTCCCAATTCATCCATTTTTCGTTCATTTCATACATATAACACCCCTGCTTCGCAGGATACTGTGCAGGAAGTCTAGCTCTTGCTATAGACTATACAATAAACCAAGGCCGCGCACAGATATTTATAAATCTTTACACCAATGATTTCCGGTAGTCTCGCTGTTCTGCCCATTTTACAAACGGTAAACAAAATATCTCTTTTATTTTAATTGTAATAGTTTAATTTACCTTCGAATTTTGCTTTTGCTATATACTTAGGCTGCATTTTGCTATAAGCACGTGACCAGCCAAAAACAGGATTCACAAGTCTAAATTTCAGTGAAAAAGAACAGTTTCAAGGCCAATTAAGAAACGGTAAATAAGATATTTTGTTCCTTGTATGTTCATTGTAATAAACCACAAAAGCAATATAATATCCGCAACTTTCGGACATTATTCGCTTTCAAAATGTTATTTTTATTAATTGCATTATTCTAGATGGTTAACAAGGCTCATGCTAAAGTAAAGGAACAACATCAAGCACACAGAAAAAGAACAACCAGTGATGTTAATGATGGTCATGAATACAATAAAAGAGTAAGTAAAGGACTGTAAAGACGTTAAAGGATATCAGGGAATATGAAGATACCGTAAGTGGTAGCGATGTAAGAACTTGAGAATACTCTTCTGCAGCGATACCCGGAAACTTGTTGCGAAACTGCAAAACTCGAATCGTGCCGAATAAGCAGGCCGGTTTAGCGAAGCTAGGCACCGGTTTCGGAATACCGTACCCGAATATCCTACTTCTCTAAACGGAATACCCAAATGATTATTTTTAGATCCGCAAACTCCATGATGAATTTCTACAGAACAATCCACCAGCACACAAAATCAATCAGATAAAAAGTACAGAGAAGAACACGGATACAAGCTCTAGTGATGGTGAATTATAGTAGGAGTGGGTCAGGCCAGCCAGCGGAGAGAAGTTTTAGCGGTTTTGGACCGGCCAGTATTTATTTTATATACCCGAATCCCAACGAATATTTCACGGGAGCTAACAAAGTTGATAAAACGATGTCAATCCTAAACTCCGGAATAAGATTTTAACAAACCTACAGGAACCATTTTTTCTAAATAAAAGCTTAATTTAGTTAATATAGGTGAGGTTCCTTCTATTCCTCGTGATCCAGACTGTGATCCAGACCATCCTAGAAAGATTCAGTTCTCCGATATCTCTAGTGCTGCCTTTAATATTAAAAATGGAATTCCAAGGACTGCATGCACCGTGAGTTCAGCTTCCGGAACATTTAAATTTCTTAAAGTTTCACTTATACAGTTTGTAACCTAGAAACTGGGATTTGTAGGTATCAGAACTGTCGAAAACGGAACTATTTGAAGAGAAATTGCAAAATGTTCAGTTCAAAATTATTCTATTTTCGCCTGTTCTTATATATTGTCGTCTGGAAAATCCTAATCAGAGCTTTATAATAGCCCAGCTCTGTGGATTGGAACTACCTATAGTCGGTGGACTAATCGCATGCAAGGGGTTACGGTACGAACTGCAAATTTATTAGAGTTTATTAAAGCAATTAAAGCAAATACATGTTGTAATTTTAATTTATTAAACCTTTAGCTGCAAGCGATTAGTCCGCCGACTCTAGAGAGCATTTTTGTTTAACTATTACGTTTTATGAACAACATGGATTTTTCAGCGTTCCTCACAAATTTCTGCCATGTACAAAATGGATATTTACTTCAAAAAGGTGAGCAATAGTTAGTAAAGTTGGATTAAAAAGTTTTTCTTAGCAAAATGAGCTCTGTGGGTCTATAGGATTTGATCCTATTTTGCTATTGGGATGTTGAATTTTGATATTAGTTTTTTTGTAGGAATACCTACAAGTAACTGGTTCTTTCAAAGAAAGAGGCGCTCGCTATGCTCTGCTTAAGTTAGCACAAGCTGAAAGGGAGAAGGGAGTCATTGCAGCCAGTGCAGGTAGGTCTTACAGCGAAGAGATGAGGCTGCAGAGAACTGCAGGGTTACTGTAGTTTTGTGACAACGCAAGAAAGGTTCTTGACAAAACTATCATTGTTTATACTACTATAGAGTTGAGAAGGCGGTACACGAGAGTTAGAAACTTTGAAAATTCGTCGAGAATATTAGAGATGGGTGGCTCGCCTCACTTAAACGGCGCACACCGCTTGGGTCATAATGCCCTTAGAACCGGCCTTGACTCGTTCTCGAACGGGGCGAGCCGCTCATTTCCAGAGTATATGATAGTTTTTCTCGGGTGGGTGTGGCCCGGGCCGGACCGCTATTTATCTAGTTAGTAGAAAAAGGTTAAAATTCTGAAATGGTCCCTTTTCCTAAACAGCGCTATATTTTAGGTAACCATGCTCTAGCGCTATCTTACCACGGTCAGCAGCTGGGTATTCCGGTTACTGTAGTAATGCCTGTGTTTGCACCTCTTATGAAGATAACATTGTGTAGATCATATGGAGCAACTGTAATACTAAAGGGAGACAATATTGGAAAGGTAGTACATTAGAAATTAGAAATTAGATATTATGATTTTAATAGAATTACTAGTGTTGTCGAATACCGGGGTCACGGGCTAGTATTTTGAAAACCGTACGATTCCCACCCTGGAAGGGGCTACCTCTATTCAGAAATGTTAAAAAAGTACATATTGTGTTTTTATTGAAGCATAGTCGGCAGACAAACGATATGCACTTAGTGCTCAATTAAAATGCGCCAAATAGTTGCAATCATATATAAACTATTGTTTTCAGAGAAATAATTTAGATGTGGTGTTGAACATTACATCATTGACTAGTCCGCGTTTTCGCGCGCTGCAATAAAATTTGCAGTTCGTACCGTATACCCTTATATAAGCCTTGGCTTATATAAGGGTATACGGTACGAACGAACCTTATAAGGGTATATAAGGGTATAAGACTATATATTGAAAATGTCTTCGAAGTAGTAATGTCAGCCATTAAATAACAGAACATTATGTTCCAAATTCTTTAAATTGATTGTACAATCATTTTTGTAATTAAACTTTTATAAACATTAATAACAAAATTCTTTTTAGGCCAAGGACTTTGCAATGAAGTACGGAGCCGAGAAGAGCATGCGCTACATTAACGGCTACGATGCTCCGGACATCCTTGCTGGACAGGGAACTATTGGACTAGAGATTCTGGAGCAGGTACTGCACCTGTAATATAGTCAATATCAAAAGCTAGATATCTAACGCAGTATTCTGAGAGCAGCGGTGTTATTTATAAATGAGTGGATAATCAATTCATTGGGAACATTTTTCAAGAGTACATTTATTTTATTCTAACACTGCCTCTCTCCTGAATACTGTATTGGAAACCTAACCTTTAATACATATTATAGAATCATAAAAATGAAAGCCTAAGACCCAGCAGATGACTTTATTGTCAACTAAGTTCTATCTTTTCTTTTTAGGTTCCGGATGTGGATGCAATTATTGTTCCTGTTGGCGGCGGAGGTCTCATTGCTGGCATCGCTGTAGCAGTTAAGACCCTTAAACCAGAAGTACAGATTATTGTAAGTAAAATAAGTGGTGTTAAATAATGGTTCGGGCTGTAATCTTATGGACCGTGCGGTAGTGGTGGGAACGGGCCGACGCGAGTTAAAACTTTGGGCCCGGTCTGGCTCGTGACGGAACCACTTTTCTGAACCGAATTCACAGTATAAGCTAAAATGTAATTATGTAATTTCCTACAAAGTAATTTATATAATCGCAGACCTAGTGAATTTTGTATATAAATAATTAATTATTGCAATTGCATTTATGTTTTATTTTAGGGTGTTGAGTCTGAGACTTGTCCATCTTGGCAAGATGCAATGAAGGCAGGAAAGCCAGTTATGTCAACACTTAAAAGCAGCTTGGCTGATGGTAAGATAATCGTATTTTAAAAATAACCCTGAAGGCATTGTACACTCGAAATTGTATAGTCGGCGAACTAATCCCCCTAATCCCCCTGATCCCCCTGAATCCCCCTGAAGGCATAATGAAGGCAAGGGGTTACGGTACGAACTGCAAATTTACTAGAGATTATTAGAGTAATTGGAGCAAATCTATGCTCTAATGATAATTAGTTAGACCTTTAGCTGCAAGCGATAAGTCCGCCGACTATATTTCTCTCAAGCTAAGCGAAGCTTCGAAGCTTATAACTAAAACTATTCTCATATTCTAGGTCTGGCAGTCCCGCTAGTCGGCGGTAACTCCCTAGCCACTGCCGATGGTCTAATAGACAAGATGGTTACTGTATGTGAGGAGTCTGTAGCTCTTAGTATCCTTCGTCTATTAGAAATGGAGAAGGCCGTTGTGGAAGGGGGCGGAGCCGTAGGATTAGCAGCCATTATGAGCGGAAAACTACCGGAATTAGTCGGCAAGAAGTGAGTGAAGTTGGGATGATCGGCCCTATTTGAGGGTGGATTTATGCAGGGGTATGAAACCGCACGGGCCTCCTGGCCAAAAAAATTGATTGTTAAGAATCAGAAGGGCGGGTTTCATTAACACCATTGAGAGTAGAGAATTATCAGCCAGTTAACTTTGAAAATTATATGAAACTTTTCTATTTAAAACATTAAAAACTCTCAATTCGGAATGTTATCATTTCTATATATCAACCATAGGGATTCTCCAAAAATGAACCGTGTAGTTTTCTGAATCGCGTTTATCTGTTTCATATTCAAACAACCTGAAAAAGTATATTTAATTTCACCATGCCATTTACTTAAAATTGTTCTTTTATTATAGAGAGCCCTTCAAATATTCCTTTACTAATTTTATTAATTATCAGGGTGGTCTCTATTCTATCGGGCGGTAATATCGACACAACTGTACTAGGACGTTCAATAGAAAGAGGTCTAGCTGTAGATGGACGTCTTATTCGATTAGAAGTTGTTGTATCTGATAGACCTGGAGGTGTGTAGGTCTTATGTAGCTACAGCGCAGTAATCTCAGCGATGAGGTGTTTTCGAATTCTCCAGGTTTTCGCAGTATCTCTTGATATAGAGACGCATGTTCTGCCTTTGCAGCGATGTCGTGGACTCCGGAACGTTACCTAATACTAAAAAACTTAAGAAATATAAGATATTGTTCATCTTCTTAGGAATCCTAGACAGTTTTATCTTCTCTTTAGGTATTGCCGAATTGGCCACTCGGATTGCCCAGTTGGGTGCAAGTATTAAGGATATTTTCCATGAAAGAGCTTGGATTTCGACGGATGTGTTTTCTGTGAAGGTGAGAAGTTGTTAATAAGTACAAAGTAAACAACAAAGATAATGAAGAAAAATTAAAGGTTTTATATGATATTTTACTTTGGTTCTCCAGTTGGGTTACTGTGACTATCTCTGTAGAAAAAGACTTAAAAAACGAACAATTTTGAGTGGACTGTAGTTTAACACTCGAACGCGCCAATGTCTGGCCAAGTATTTTCAGAAAATTCGGAAAGTTAAATCTCACCCCAAGTTTTAAGAATACGTTTCTCGTTCCGAACCAGATCCACCCAACTTCCCTATTATTTCATAATGAAAAGCTTCAGTTACTTTGTAAATCGCATAATTTAGGTAAAAGTCGTTGCTGAGACAAGAGACAAAGCGCATGTTAAGGAGTTAGAAGAAGCCTTAAGAGAGAAATACACAGATGTAAGCAGAGCACCATTTAGGAAGGGAAACACGCTCCACTGATAATTAATGGGTATCAACGGTGCTCATAGTTATTGTTGGGTCGTTTTCCAAAAAGTCGTCCCGTGGCCTTGCGCCGCCCGTTAAACCTCCAATCTCATTGGGTGTTACTGTAGAGATTTCGGACGATAGTCGGCTGGGCCGTGCTCAATATTTCAAGAAACTGGGCCCATCCGTATGGGAAAGGCCGGATTTGCGGTGGTGGTGCGCGTTCTGGGCCCGGACCCTCGCTAGGGAACTAGGGAACAATACTGACGTGGGCAAAAAGACTGACAAAGGATAGATGTTTCGCACCTTAAGGGTGGGATTCACATAGTTTACATTTTCATCCTGTAGGCAAGGGATTCGTAACTACTTAACTACAAATATGAAAAGTCGTCGCTTTCCCATTCCTTCCTTTAACTGCTCAGACATAATTAATCTTATTATTTTAGGTGCACATCTCATGAAAACACAAGAAGAATAACGAGTATTATAGTAATAGTCAATAATAAAGATTTAATTACATATGTTGCTTGTTTAATACAAATATAACAAACTTACAGTAGTTAATAATGCTGTGGCTAGACGTTTACTTTACTGCTACAAGGGGGAGGCCCTCGTAAACTTTCCCACACCAGAATCAATATAGTTAGATAACGAGTAACGATGAAGTGTTAAAAACAAACATTCTCATTAAAATGGCTTTGAATATCTTTAAAAGTTTTAAAGTTATCCAAAATTTCCCAAAAATACGCGATTGCATCTTTTTTAGGGTGAAATGGCTAACTATAAGACCTTTTGGGGAAGCCGCGCTTATGTAGCTCCAGAAATACTCAGCCATCAGCTACGAAGGGAATAAGGTTGGTATACAGTTAAAGGACTGTAGGATACTGTAGTAAGAATAAAATGTGCAGGTTGTGGGTTACTGTAACTAGGATGTTGTTTGTAGACAGACATTTGGAGTGCCGGTATTGTTCTGTTTGTAATGGTAACTGGTGTTATGCCATATGATGACCGCGAGCCTAAAAATATGCTTGAAAAACAGTTACAGTATAAGATACAGTAGGTTTTAGTAACAAGGTTGTTGTCTTTGGATCATAGACAGAAATAGGTTTAAGCAGTAAGAAGCTTGGCATTGGAGCACAATATTAGCTATGGGTGGTCACAGAATGAAATGGGCAAACCCGCCGCTCCAACCTCATATCGGGAATCTTTACTTTTTAATAAAAAAGTTTCAACTGGCCAGTCCGTGGCGAATTCGAAGTGCGCGAAAATTTTAGTAGAGGGCGGCCCCGAGTCTGGGCCAC
The DNA here is from genome assembly GCA_034691345.1 of Phasmarhabditis papillosa. Classification (NCBI taxonomy): domain Eukaryota; kingdom Metazoa; phylum Nematoda; class Chromadorea; order Rhabditida; family Rhabditidae; genus Pellioditis; species Pellioditis papillosa. The sequence continues at coordinate 2,515 of JAQGAV010000148.1, read as the reverse complement.
TAGCAACTTTTGAAAAACGGTCCGTGAACACCCCAGGACGAAATGATTATGTAATCTCAGGAATATATTGAGAATTAAAATGTTGGTTTAAGTTTCCCTAGCCGGGTTGAGCTTTCAACTCCTCTGAAGCAGTTTATCTACACGATTCTCCATCCATATCCACCAAATAGGCCATCTTGTAAGGAGCTCTGTGAACATGTATGGATTATCAGCTACACCCAAGATGAAAACGGTTAGTTGTAGGGTAATGAGAAGCATCTAAACAATTTACAACAACAATCCTTATGGATCGAAACTGACAATTTTGAGCCTTTTCTCGCCCCCGATTACTAATGAAGCCTTCATATTCCGCTTGTCATTATCTCTGAACCGATAAGGCTGTTTTACCCAAACTTCATATTTTCTGTCTGATGTCAATAACAATTCTACCTCGCCAAATATCCGCCGAAGCCCTTCCAAGTAAAGCTCCATCCGTCACTCCGCCCCTTTATTGATATGTTGCCATTCTTTCACTATTGTATAATGTTGTAGTAGCCTAACCTTCTAAAACCGCCATACTCGAACTTCTAAGCCCAGTCTAAGTCCATATAAATTCATCATCTAATTTGTGTATGTGTTGAATGTCGATAATAAACTTATGATCTTGAAGTTTTTATTATTATTTATAAAAGAAGTCTAGTGAGAATCGTTCTCTAGTATTACTAACAAAAAGAGTTAGCGTGTTACCGAGTCTTATTAACAAACAATAACTTGTTAACGCCAACAAAAGCAAAAGGATGGGATCACTTGGAGCTCTCAGACTTTGTCAAAGTTCTAAAATGTTGGTACCGGGTTGAATGAACCGGACCACAGGGCCAAGTAACTAAGATACAATTGTAAGTATACAGGAAAATAAGTGCCTTTTTATCGTTTTTTCATCAAGATTAGTATCCGAAATGCCCAAACTAGAGATCCGCACAGATTCTGTGTGTGGTATTTAGCACTAATCATAAGTTCTATGCACCAAACAAGAAAATAAGGGCTAAACTAAAATTCGAATAAAGCTGTCTGTGAAAAAAGAATTAGTTGATAAGGGTACTAATATAATGTTATAGTCGGTGGACTACTCGATTGCAAAGGGTTAGGGTACGAACTGCAAACTATTTAGAGCTTATTAGAGTAATTAGAGCAAATTTATGCTCAATTTTTAATTTATTAGACCTTTAACTGCAAGCGATTAGTCCGACGACTATAGTAATCCATATGTTAGTTTCTATTGTTTTATTAGTTAATGGATATTAAGGTAAGGGCAGAGTTCATTCAAATGTATCCGGTTTTATGTCAGTTCATATAGATGGTTCTGGTGCTTTACTCACTCAGAACTCACTTCGAAGAAACGCACAGTCCTTCAAAAACAGAGAATATTAACTAAAATTAGTTTAATTTAATATATATAAACAGTTATTGTTCACATATATAGTCTGTTTTTATAGCTAGACTTCAAGTGCGGTTTGTAGTTGTCGTGCCGAGATGACCGGCTTTTACTTGCTTCAAAGTGCAATTTTACTCAGACAAAATCCAAAAAATTTATTTTCAAAGCCCGTTATTTCGGCACGGTAATAATATATAATGTATTTTCTTTAGACTTTGACTACCGACCTAAAAGTAGCACTAGCAGTGGCACTACACGGCGGCTAGCACGCTGCCTATACAGTTCAACTATATCTGGAGAAGCTGGAGGCAGATGAGAGTATTCTACAAAAGGTAAGCGAGTTACTGTAGTTAGAAATCGTTTCAGAACCAATAGCCATTGTTTATACGATTTACTACAGTATTATTTAGAGCCAAGGTATTCATTGATAATATTCATAGTATTGTATTGGCTATCTTTACCAAGAAGTTGGGCCCCGTACGGACTTAATTTAACTAAATTACTTCTCTCCAGACTGCCGCCACAGTTTTTTTCCGCAAACTCATCACCGTTAGTGTCTCCTATGAATTGGACTACAGAAGAATTGTGAGTTACCGTAACCCAGCTCTAAATCCTTCAAGTTCTCTTTTAGATTCGCGCCCTTCTCAATTTGATTCAACAGGATGAGAGTGGTCGTATGCGTCGTTCAACTAACTCGGATTTGCTTCAAATTCGTAAGAATTGTGTTTGGGCCTTAACGAATATTGTCTGTATCTCGCAGGAGCAGTGTCATGCGCTAGTGGAGCAGGTAATCAGTGCTATGGGGAATACCGGGGTGATCGGGTAGGCCGTACCGGTCATTTATTATCCCATAACAGGGATGAAAAGGCAGCTCCAACAGGCCCGGTCACAATCCTTTAATATTTTTTAAATTGAAACTCATTTTGGCTTGTAACGGTTTTATAAGGAAACCGGACCCGGGTCCAGGCCAGGCCGCCCTGAGGGTTTGGGGAACCCTATCTACATTTTAAAAAAAAAATATTAAAAATATTTTATTTCCTGTATCACTCGTATCACAATAGTTGTAGATTTCTTCGAGGCAGGGCTTCGGCCATTCATTCCGGA